>CAUOFW020001029.1:0-147374 GCA_963454935.2 Ilex paraguariensis | reverse complement strand
GAGAGGGAAAGGACCCCACCAAAGGAGTCATGAGTTGCAAGCTCCCTGCCATCACGGAGGGAGGGATCGCACCAGTACGATTAAAAGTGCCTCTACTCGGTCAAGGGGGGTAACCCCCAAACCAGTATGGGATCAGGTCAGGAGGATCAGCCCCCTTGGCCCGTCAGCTGGCAGAGGTGATAGAAGAGAAATTTGGCGATAGATTACGTCAGCTGGAGAAGGACAATGTAAACGTCCTTAGCCGGCTCGACGAGTTTGCCGCCTCAGGCGGAGGGTCGAGGGATTCATTCCTCTCCCGAGGACTCCCCGTCCATGAGGCGGAGACAAAGGATCTAAGAAACCACCTGGATCACAAAGCAGAAAGCTCCAGGGCCCCGAAGCGACCCAGAGCCGGCGAATGCCATCTTGACAACCATTCCAGGAAAGCGAGGCCATTGGCCCTGGACGACTCCGGCGAGGTTTATCCAGACGGAGGAAGGGAGATGAATCCGAGGAGGACTCAACCCAATCTACACGACGCCCAGGAAACGAGGGGCTTACCGACGAACCCAGGGACTTCAGGAGGCATCCCGTAAGGGAAGAAGTAGATCTGAGAGCCCGATTAGACTCCAGAAGAAAGGGTACGACCGTCCAGACGAGGCCGAGGACGAAGTCATGCAAACACCCTTCACGAGGGAAATCAGTGAGATGGATGTCTCAAGAAAGTTCGTCGTGCCACGGTTCAAAACCTATGATGGGCGGTCTGATCCCGAAGCCCATATCAGACAATATAAGCAGATGATGTCCCTCTATCATTCGGACCAACGGTTTCTATGCCGGGTGTTCCCTATGAGCTTGGGGGACTCTGCGATGAGGTGGTTCGAGACGCTTCCCCCAAACAGTATTGGGTCCTGGAAAGAATTGACAAGGCAGTTCCTAACCCGATTCATCACGGGGAGTAAGCGCCCCAAGGACATTGGATCATTGTTGACCCTCAGACGGAGGGAATCCGAGACTCTTCGCCAGTACGCCATCCGATACTGGGAAGAAGTCAATGAGGTCGAGGGATGCTCGGAGGTCATGGCAGCAGCATCTTTCCGGCTCGGCTTGGCGAGGGACACGGACCTGTACCGATCCCTGACCAAGAAGACTCCCTCGGATATGGGGGAACTGATGGCCCGGATCAACAAGTACTCAAGGGTCGAGGACGAGATGGGAAACAACAAAGGCCGAGCCCTCCAATCCAAGAGAAAGGAGAAAGAGCGCGAAGATATTCCCCGAAAGGGATTGCTACCCCATCCAGGGGGTTCGTCCAGAGGAGTTCACACCGTCTTCAAGGAACCCATCTTCAGGTTGCTCCATAAAATCAAACACGAGCCGTTCTTCAAATGGCCGCCCAGGATGCAAAGCGACCCCTCCACCCGTGATCAAAAAGTAAGGTGTTCATATCACCGGGATGTCGGGCATCGCACCGAGAGCTGCAGGGTGTTCAAGTCATTCTTGGAGAGCTTAGTCCGAGATGGATACCTGAAAGAATACATAGAGCCTAGGCCAGAAGAGAAACGAGCCCTTGCCCCGACCGAGGAACCGGACAACGTCATAGACGTCATCCATGTATGTCCGCTGGAGCGCCCCACGTCCAAAGAGCTCGAATCCGACCTCAAGAGGGTAGCTTTTACCAGAAAGGTAGCCGAGGGAGATGTGGGGCCATCAAGTAAAAGGGCCAGGATGGGTGAGCTTGGCATTACGTTCTCTGACGCGGATTTGACAGGCGTGGTGATTCCTCATAACGACGCCCTTGTCTTAACCCTAAAGATAGGGAAATTCGATGTCAAGAGAATTTTGATAGATTCAGGGAGCTCCTCGGAGGTGATGTACTTCGAGACTTTGAAGCGGATGAGCTTTGGCCCCAAAGACTTAACCAAAATCAGGACACCCCTCATCGGGTTCAACGGCTCTTTCGCCTTGCCCGTGGGGAAAATTACGTTACCGGTCGCCACTGGTCCCTTCGTCATCGACACAGAGTTTGTGGTGATCGACACGGACTCTCCTTACAACGTGATTATGGGGCGAACATGGTTGCACGCGTTGGGAGCGGTGCACTCCACTCTCCACCAGAAGTTAAAGTTCGCCACGCCAGAGGGCGTCATGGAGATCCGGGGGGACCAAGCGTCTGCGAAGAACTGTTTTTATTCGGCCGTCCGAGCCGGGGCGTCCAGCCAGGAGAAGGGGCGAGCACCGAAAGAGATCATGGAAAAATAGCAATTACAGTCCGGGCGTCCGGGGATGGATGACCCCCGGGTAGACCCAGCTGAACGATCGGTTGAAGACCTCCGGAAGGTGCCCTTGGTTGAAGGAGAAGAAGAGAAGTATTTCCTAGTTGGGACCTCGATGCCCGCAGCCGAACAGGAGGAGATGATCAGGTTCTTAAGGGGAAATACAGACGTGTTCGCCTGGAACGAAATGGAAATGACAGGAGTAGACCCTGAGATAATTACTCACAGGCTGCATGTTGACCCGTCTCACAAGCCAGTAAAGCAGAGGCCACGACGTATGGCCCCGCATCACACCAACGCGGTCAATGAGGAAATAGACAAACTCCTAAGAGCCGATGCCATTCGAGAGATACAGTTCCCAGAATGGCTGTCCAATACAGTGTGTGCAAAGAAGAAAGGGGGGAAATGGCGTGTCTGCGTGGATTTCACAGATCTAAACAAGGCATGTCCCAAGGATGACTACCCCCTGCCGAAGGTGGACCAGCTGGTAGATGCCACAGCCGGATATGAACGAATGGACTTCCTGGATGCCCGAGCAGGATATCATCAGATCCCTCTCTATGCCCCGGATCAAGAAAAGACGGCATTTATCACTCCGAAGGGAGTTTATTGTTATAAAGTGATGCCGTTTGGATTGAAGAACGCCGGGGCAACATACCAAAGATTGATGAATCGGATGTTCAAGAAGCAGATCGGCAACACCATGGAGGTCTACATAGACGACATGCTGGTAAAAAGCAAACGGAGTTGTGATCATCTTACAGACTTGGCGGATACCTTCTCCACTCTCAGGGAGTATGGGTTGAAGCTGAATGCAGCGAAGTGCGTCTTCGGAGTGGAGTCGGGAAAATTCCTCGGGTATCTGGTTAGTCAGCGAGGAATCGAAGCCAACCCAGATCAGATTAAAGCAATCCTGGATATCCGAAGCCCTCGCACTGTCCGAGAAGTCCAGAAACTCACAGGGATGCTGGCTGCACTTAACCGATTCGTCTCACGCTCCTCGGATAAATGCAAACCCTTCTTTGGAGCAATCAAAAGTGCTGGGAAGAATATGTGGAGCCAGGGGTGCGAGGACGCCCTGGCTGGGATCAAAGAATACCTAAGGACTCTGCCAACCTTGTCCGTCCCCATCCAGGGGGAGATGCTGTTCCTGTACTTGGCAGTTTCAGAGTTTGCGGTAAGCGGAGTACTTATCCGTGAGCATGAGCACCGACAGAAGCCAATTTACTACATAAGCAAGGCACTCCTGGATGCCGAGACGAGATATTTACCCCTGGAAAAACTGGCTCTATCCTTGGTCACCACGGCCAGGAAACTACGGCATTATTTCCAGGCTCACCCGATCACTGTCCTAACTGATCAGCCCTTGAAGGCAATTTTGAGGAAAGCTGAACTCTCCGGAAGGATCTCCAAGTGGGCAGTAGAGTTGGGGGAGCACGACATTCATTTCAAACCCCGAACTGCAATAAAGGGTCAAATACTGGCAGACTTCATAGCTGAGTTTTCGGGGGAGAATCCTGTTCTAGAAGGACCGCCTCCTCCCAACTTAGCATCTCCAACAAATGTTGAAGGATCGCCATGGCTTTTATGTGTGGATGGTTCATCAAATAGTAAGGGGTCCGGAATCGGTGTCTTGCTGACCTCTCCAGAAGGGATTATTGCAGAGCAGGCCATCCGGCTGGGGTTCAAGGCATCGAACAACGAAGCGGAATATGAGGCACTCATCTCAGGACTTCGGTTAGCTGAGGCGACTGGAGTTACCAATTTGATCGTGCATTGCGATTCCATGCTGGTGGTCAATCAAGTCAATGGGGAATTCGAAACGAGGGACCCTAGGATGAAGGCGTACCATCACCAGGCAACGACCGTTATCCAAAGGTTCGACCGATTTGAAATCAAGCAGGTGTCCCGCGACAAGAACACACATGCCGACGCCCTGGCTTGTCTAGCCTCGGCAGTGGACTCCTCCCAGTCGCGCAGGATCACCATTGAGTATCTTCCCACATCCTGCATTGATCATACTCTCGAGGCGATGGTCATCCAGGACGCGCCCAAGCCGCTCAGTTGGATTGATCCCTTTGTCAAATTCCTAACAACGGGAGATCTCCCGGAGTGTCCAAAGGAAGCTAGAAAGATAAGGCTCAAAGCTCCAAGATTTTGGGTCTCTTCGGATCAGAAGCTTTACCGGAGGTCTTTCTCAGGGCCTTACTTGCTATGCGTCCAAGAAGATCAAGTGCAAGACCTCCTGTATGAAGTGCATGAAGGAATATGTGGGGGGCACTCTGGGGGGCGATCAATGGCGCACCGCATTATGTCTCAGGGGTATTGGTGGCCGCGAATGCAAAGGGATGCGCGGGCATATGTCCAAAAATGCGACCAGTGCCAGAGGTTCTCCCCTGCGATCAGGCAACCTGCGGGGGACTTACACCCCCTCACCAGCCCTTGGCCATTCGCCCAATGGGGGCTCGATTTGGTTGGACCTCTGCCTAAAGCTCCGGGAAATAAAAAGTTCCTCATCGTAGCCACAGATTACTTCACCAAGTGGGTGGAGGCGGAGCCGTTGAGTCACATCCGAGACATAGACGCCAAAAAGTTCGTCTGGGAGAACATAGTCGTCAGATTTGGGATTCCGCGCGCACTGGTATCGGATAACGGGACCCAGTTCACTGGCGGGCGCTTCAAGTCTTTCTGTGAGCATCTCGGGATCCGTAACTTCTACTCCACCCCTGCATACCCTCAAGCCAATGGGCAGGCGGAGGCCACCAACAAGACAATTATCAATGGGATCAAGAAGAGGTTGGAGAAAGCCAAGGAAAAGTGGGCGGAAGAGCTGTTAAACATTTTATGGGTGTACAGGACAACCCCTCGGTCATCGACAGGCGAAACCCCCTACTCCCTGGCATACGGGATGGAGGCAATCATACCCCTCGAAGTAGGGCTCCCGACCATAAGGACCCAAGCTTTCGATGAAGGGGGAAATGATCATCAACTGGGATTGGATCTGGACCTACTGGAAGAAAGAAGGGAGGAAACCGCCTTGAGGATAACCAAGTATCAAGAGAAGATCTCCCAACTATACAACAGGAGGGTCAAGACTCGAGAATTCCGGATAGGCGACCTGGTCCTCAGAAGGGTAACGGCCAATACCCGGGATCCAACAGAGGGAAAGATGGGACCTAACTGGGAAGGGCCTTACAAAGTGATATCAATCGGGGGCGCCGGGTCGTATGGATTAGAAGATATGAGTGGAAGACTTGTAATACGACCATGGAATGTTATGAATTTAAAGAAGTATTACTTTTGAAGAACTCTCTCACTCAAAAGCTCGCCAAACAAAAGACAAAGGGTATGGCCCTGGGGACAGAGTTCAAGGACTCTCGTCCCCGAAGTACATACAGGAGCAAGCCTCCTGCAAGGGTATGGCCCTGGGGACAGAGTTCAAGGACTCTCGTCCCCGAAGTACATACAGGAGCAAGCCTCCTGCAAGGGTATGGCCCTGGGGACAGAGTTCAAGGACTCTCGTCCCCGAAGTACATACAGGAGCAAGCCTCCTGCAAGGGTATGGCCCTGGGGACAGAGTTCAAGGACTCTCGTCCCCGAAGTACATACAGGAGCAAGCCTCCTGCAAGGGTATGGCCCTGGGGACAGAGTTCAAGGACTCTCGTCCCCGAAGTACATACAGGAGCAAGCCTCCTGCAAGGGTATGGCCCTGGGGACAGAGTTCAAGGACTCTCGTCCCCGAAGTACATACAGGAGCAAGCCTCCTGCAAGGGTATGGCCCTAGGGACAGAGTGCAAGGACTACTGTCCCCGAAGCAAAAATTGGAAACGAGCATTCATAAAGAAATGGTCCTGGGAACAAAACACAAGCACTCTAAGTCCCCAGAGTAGATACAAGATCTCGCCTCCGGAACGGGCCAGCACGCCCCGAAGACAGTTCAAAGACACTTATGATTTATTCTACACAGAAGTAAAGAAAAGCAAAACACTACTGTACACAGAAGAAGGAAAGGAAAAACTTGCTATTTATTTCCAAAAATAGGGGCTTTGCGTCCCCGAAGGCTACAAAAGGAAAGCAGAAGGGGTACAAAAAGGGGGAAGTGAAAAGCAGCTTCATCGGGCTCCAGGCACCTCCAGAACTTCGGCCGAGGGCGAGTCAGCGATAAATGGTTGAGAAGCTTCTGGAGCGGGCAGGAGAAGAACTTCGGCAGCGGGAACAGCTTGAACAGTTTGAGCAGCTTGAGGTTCAGGGGCAAGGTCGGACGGAGCGTCCTCGGACAAGTCCACTATCACCGTCTCAGGAGCATCAGCCGAGATCTGCATCGGCGTAGGGGCTTCATCCTCGGCAGCAACCTGTGCTTCTGCCTGTGCCATCTCTGCCGAGGGCACATACTTGTGCACTTGGAAGAGAGGGGAGTCTGATGGGACTCCAGCAGCCTGGAGTGCCTCGTCCCACCCTTTCTTGAAGAATTCTTTGCTGTTTTCCTCAAGAGCGGGGAGCACGTCATCGGCAAACTCCTCCAGGAGTTGTTCCTCCGACTTCCGGTTCAGCTCCTCGGCCCTGATCCTGTCTAGCTCCTGGGTAAGGGCCAGACAGCTTTCCTCGGAGCCCACTGCCCTCTCCTCCGCAGCAGAAAGCCGCTGCGTTTGCTCGTAATCCTCCTCTCAGCATCGGCAAGTGCGGCACTTAGTTTTTCAGCGCCCACCTTGGCCGATTCGGCGTCCTTGAGGAGCTGCTCTATTTGGGCAGCCTGCCCCACCAGGGTAGAATCCCTGGCAGCAACATCTTCTGTTGCCCGAGCAAGGGCCGCTTCCGCCTCCGCCTTCTGATCCCGGGCCCTCTGGAGGTCCATCCTGGACGCATGGTACCGAGCAGCAATGATAGAAATCTGCTGGGTAGCCTGCAAAGGAAGGAAAAAGTGTTAAGTCACAGAAAGGGAAAGCAGGGACGAAGGAACCAAAGCAAAAATAAACTCACCACCAGGGAATTCTGGATCATGGAGCGGAACAACACGTTGGTTGATCGACCCCGATGAGCCGCCATGTCGGCCTCAAAATGCAGTGTCTCACTCACTGCATGGGCGACATGAGGATCCTGCAGGAGGGAATCATCGACCCTGATCACTCGGTTCATGTGATCAGTGGCTCGGGGATTCCACTCCGCGGCCTCCGCTGAAAAAGGAAGGGAAGGAGTGGTCTGCTGCTGTTGTTGCTGTGGACGAGGCTGCTGCTGTTGCTGCTGTTGTGAGGGAGCAGGGGGTAACCACGGCCCCTCCCGCTTTGCTGCTGAGCAGGAGGCGCCCTGGGTCCTCGGCTAAGGCCATCGTGCCGATGCTTCACCCTCCTCTCCTCCTCCACCTGAGGGTCCCGGTCTCGCACCTGACCCCGATCAGGAACCCTTGATGATGGGGCAGAACTGGTCCCCGCTGAGGAGACGCCGCCGGTCGTTCCTCGACCTCTCCCGGCTGCAAGGGCCTGCCTCTGCCTCAAAAACCCGAGGTCGATACGAGGAGTATTTGACATCGCGACTTCAAGCGCGTCCTCGGCGTCCAAAGATTGAAGAATTTGAAAGTCGGGCCACAAGTCGCCTCCCGGAGTCCCCACCTCGGCGTCCGAAGGAGCAACGTCCTCTCTGACCCCGACCTCCTCAGCAACTCCCTCGACCTCTCCCTCTGAAGCCCGATCCGGATCGTCCTCCAAATCTTCCTCAACCTCTAGCCTCGCCGCCTGGTCAAAGAGTTCAGACCACTGCGAAGGCTCAAAAGGTTGCGGAAGCTGCGAAAACTTCTTGTACCCGGGGGTATAGGACAGCAGATTATGAGCAGCTCGGCCGAACCCGTCGGCACCCGTGAAACTCCAAACTGTAACTAGGTCGGTAAAGTTCACCAACGACCGAGGAGGTGGAGCTGTTTCCCGAGAAGGAATATCTGCACAACAAAAAAAAAGATTGTCATAAACATGAGAAGTCCCGAGAAACAAATAAAGAACCCGAAGGAACCGACGTACTTGTCGTTCTCCATTCCAGAGGACAAAATAAGTCATTGTACTCGGGACCAACATCCCTTGAAGATTAAGATGTCGTCCTTGTACCCCTTGTCCGAGTCAGGAAGATGGGTTACAAGGTACATGGAGGGGTCCCTGGCTTTGAGGTAGAAGTGTTGGTGAGGCATGACTCTTAGGAGGGAGTAACAGAAAAGGAGATCATTGAGCCCAATATTCACCCCGAGGCGCCTATTGAGCTCTAAGACCCCCATGATTATTCGAAAGACGTTGAGGCAGCATTGCCCGGGGAAGAGACGAAAGCGAGACAGGAACTGAAGAAGCAGGGGGGTAAAGGAAACCTAATTCCACCCTCTATGATGGCCTTGGTATAGAAAGGCATGGCATCCGCGGCCCCGAAGGTAGGAGAGTTCAACAATGGGTTAAAATCCACTACGTCTACACTCGGGGGAATGCCATACTTAACCCTGAACCTATCGATCTGCTCCTCGCCTTTCACCTTGTATTTCCCTGACCCCGAGGGACCAGCCGGTGGATTCTCGGGAGCAGGGCGACGACGAGGCATCTCTAAAAGAAAGGAAGAAAAAGGTATTTACTCTTGAAAACCTGAGGAAGTTCCCCGAGGATTTAAATCAAGACGTACCGACCGGATGACACCACCGTTCAATCGGAAAACAAAAAGGCTAGGAGGACGATAAAGAAGAAGGTTGTGAAACTCACCCGAAACGTCGAAAACGGAGTTTTTCAGGAAAAACTTTAAAATGACTCGCACCGGAAAGTCCAGGAGTCAACAATGGGTTTACTGGCTCTGTGATTTTGAGAGAAAGAGCAGTCGACGATGGCAGAGGAAACAAGAACTCCGGCGAACAGATCAGGAAAGACGTATTCTCGGTCAAAAATCGGAATGGCAAAACGATGGAAACCAGAGAAGAACCCCCTTTATATAGGGGGAAATTGTCATCATTGGGCGGGAGAACCAAAACAGCGCATTTAATGCGCACGACGTCCCAAGCCGGGGAAAGCTGCTCGAGGCCATAATGAAGGACGGATGGCAGTTGGAAAACCCTTCGTCTCCTTACAACGCGTGTCCTCAGTGTCAGAAGATCGAAGGCTGGGGGGCAGTTGATGGGACTCTTCTGAAAATCCATAAGATGAAGACACGTGTCCTCGGGTTTTTTGGAAACAGTGTTGCCCGGATGTAAGCACCATCGGCGAAGAGCGTCCTTTACCCCGAGGCACCTCTCATATTGGATCACGCATTCGGTGTATTATACAACAACACGTGTCCTCGGTCATCCGTTTACCCCGGAAACATACCACCCTCGGTCCCCGAGGTGAGCCTTTCCTCGGTGCCGAGGGTCACTCCATCCTGGACGCTTCCTCTACTCCCGGATAAAGCTACTGACGTACAGGTCACTAGCCTGGGCTAGTCTAGGCTATTCATCATGACCTCGTCTTACACAAGTAATGTCAGAACGTGCTGGAATACCGACGTCACAGCCAATAGGGGATGGACGCGTGGCAAATAATGTCACATCAGAAGCAGACAAACCGCATGCCGTTGCTGACTCGCGACTTGGGAAAGCAAACAATTAATTGCACCCTTCCGTTGATGAGACCGCATTCAATGCGGTAAGACTCGAAAATGAAAGGCAATAAATGCTCCTATTACAGAGCATTTACTGCATCCTCCCCGAGAGGAGAACAATGTACCGTTGGCATACCGACGACTCACCATTGATTGCTCAGGACCCCGAGCAGTTAATTAGAGAAGACATTCCTCATCAAATCAATGCACACGCTATCTGTGCCCAATGATCACCTGCTGAACACACTGACAACAATCATGAGCCTTTTAAGGTATAAATACTCCTCCCAAAAGGCGAAGCGGGTATGCAATCACAAACTCTCTACTACAATACAGACTTCCTCAGTGTTTTCTTCTCCTCTCTCTCATTCAAAGACTGACTAGACCGTCGGAGGGGATACGCCGGAAAACACTCCGGCACCCTTCTAACTTGTTCCTCTTTATTCCAGGAAAACCTTTCACACATACAGGATCGGTCTTCCTTTCCCAGGATCTTCCTTTGCCGTTCCAGGTTGCCACCGTACCTTGCAGGCTGTGTCAAGCAGCGTGTTTGGCCACTCAACCGGGTCACTCAAAGTTCACCAGGGGAGAGATCTGTTCCCGTTTTTTATATTGTGCAGGATCTTGCACGCACACTTTCATACTCACTAGAGGTAAACAATGTTTTTTCCCAATCCAATTAAGTCGGCACTTTCCGGCTCACTTTCCATCCATCTGTTCCTCCCCTTCTTCTGCATCTTTTTCTTCAAAACCTTCCCTCCTCCTCCTCCTCAACCACCTCCATGGTTGCTGGGAATGACACGGATTACCTTGCGTTGCTATCATTCAAGGCTAAACTAACCTCTTACCCTCTTCAAATCACGGCCTCATGGAATGATTCCACCCACTTCTGCAGCTGGACGGGCATAATTTGTGGGAATAATATGACTGTTGGAATACTAGCTCCATTACCCAGGTCGTGGACTAGGCACACCATGGAGTGAATTGAAGTTTAGCCTATACTACTTTACTGGGAAATTGTTTTTCTTGTATAGGCTACTCTTTCGTCCTCCATCTACAACATGGTTTCATTTCTTTTTCTTTCATACTCACTAGAGGTAAACAATGTTTTTTCCCAATCCAATTAAGTCGGCACTTTCAATTAAGTAAACAATGTTTTAACAATGTTTTCCTCCTCCGTATCTCCTCCGCTAGTCCCACTCCTGCGCACGTGAGAGTCTCAAGACCTCTCTTTGATTCAAATGTTAGATAACACTAATACATATATATACTCAAATATCTTGGGATGTTTAGTCGATGTGAGATTGAGTTCCCACATAATAAATACTCTTTTGATTAAAATATTCTAACAATCTATCTTACAGGAGAGATACCGGCTTTTCTTGGAAATTTTTCAACCTTTCAGAGAATATCTCTGGTAGGAAATAATTTCCAATGAAATATTCCAGATACTCTAAGCCGGTTGAGAAACTTAATAGTTCTTGCATTTGTCGTAAATAATCTCTTCGGTTCTATTCCCCCTACAATTTTCAATTTGTCTTCTCTCATTATGATTGATGTTCCCTAGAATCAAATCGGAGGAGGTAACCACTAAGTAGGGTGGTTTAGTGGGATATCGGCCTTACTTCTCACTTTGAGATTAGGAGTTCGAGTCTTGGAGTTCTGTGATTGGCCGCTATGCTAGCCTGATTAGGTCTGGTCCGAGAAGTATTCCAGGCGCGGTTAGAGACTTTATAATCCATCGATGAGGACGAATCGGGGTGGTCGCCAGCCTCTCTTCCTTCCCCCTAAAAATTTTTTATCAAAAAACAAAAAAACAAAAAAAAAAATCGGAGGAGGTCTTCCGTCAGATATAGGTCTAAGTCTTCCCCGACTCCTATCGTTCAATATTGGACTAAATAAATTTGCAGGATCTCTACCTTATTCATTGTCCAACGCCTCACAGCTTGAGTTGCTTGCAGTGAATGCGAATGGCTTTACTGGAACAGTACCCAGTTTTGGAGGACTACAGTTTCTGGGCCGGCTACTGCTTGATAGAAATCAACTTGGAAACGGAGAACCAGATGACTTGAGGTTTTTGCCATCTTTGATCAACTGTACCCAATTAGGATTGCTAAGTTTGAGTGAAAACAATTTAGGAGGGGTTTTGCCGAAATCAATTGGCAACTTTTCGAAGCTTACCTGGTTTGACATAGAGCAAATCAGATATCTGGAAGCATACCCACTGAAATAGGGAAGCTTGTCAACTTACAGACTTTAACTTTGGGGCTGAATCAACTCCATGGTAGCATTCCTGATTCCATTGGAAATCTTGAAAAGCTAAATGTTATGTATCTCGCGGGAAACAAATTATCAGGGCATATTCCATCTTCTTTGGGAATTTAACATCCATTGCCTATCTCTACTTGGGGGTAAATAACTTACAAGGTAGCATCCCATCTAGTCTAGACAATTGCCAGAATTTACTATTATTGGGTCTTTCTCAAAATAACCTCAGTGGTTACATACCCACAGAAATTTTTGGCCTTTCTAGCTTATCAATATTTCTTGATCTATCCTACAACTTTTTAATTGGTTCCCTTCAATTAGAACAAGGAGATTTGGGAAATTTAGTCTCATTGGATATTTCCCACAACATGCTATCCGGTGAGATTCCGAGCAGTCTTGGCCGTTGCATAAGCTTGAGAGCGCTCTACATTGATGGTAACTCGTTTCAAGGGACCATTCCTCCATCTTTAAGTTCTTTGAGAAGTGTTGAAGTGTTAGATTTTTCTCGCAACAATTTGACCGGGCAAATTCCAGAATATTTGGAGAATCTTATATTTTTACAAAATCTAAACCTATCTTTCAATGATTTTGAGGGTGAGGTACCACTAGGAGGAGTTTTCCAAAATGCAACTGCAGTTTCAGTTGTCGGAAATAGTGAGTTGTGTGGGGGTGTTCCGGAATTGCAGCTGCCTAAATGCAGCATCAAAGAAGCATCGAAAAAACATGGAATCTCTTTTGCTGTAAAATTAGCAGCACCCATATCTAGTGGGATCTTGGTGCTAATTTTGGTGTTGTTTTCTGTTTTTATTTACAAATGGAGACAGAGAAAGGTGTCTTACTCTTTTTTTGCTGATTTAAGAAGGGATATACTACCAAAAGTTTATTATAGAAGTCTTTATAGAGCTACAGATGGTTTCTCATCAGCCAATTTGATTGGCTGAGGAAAGTTCAGCTCCGTGTATAAAGGAATTCTCGACGAAACTGAAACGGTTGTTGCTGTGAAGGTACTCGAACTTAAAGTCCGAGGAGCTTCCAAGAGTTATGTGGCAGAGTGTGAGGCATTGAGAGTTATCAGGCATTGAAATCTTGTCAAGGTTTTAACTTCTTGTTCTAGCATTGATTTTCAAGGAAATGACTTCAAGGCTTTGGTTTATGCATACATGGATAATGGGAGTTTGGATAGTTGGTTGCATGAGAATCCTATGTTAGGGACAGAAAATGAGAAGCCGCGTAGGCGGCTAAACCTACTGCAGAGATTAAATATCGCCATTGATGTAGCTTGTGCCCTTGATTATCTTCATTATCATTGTGGAACACCATTGGTGCATTGTGATCTCAAGCCAAGTAATGTGTTGTTGGATAGTGACTTGCTTGCTCATGTAGGTGATTTTGGATTAGCAAAGTTTCTTGCAGAGGCCACACCAACATTTTCTTCAAACCAGGCCAACTCCATAGGAATAATTGGGACCATTGGTTATGTTGTTCCAGGTAACTGCCTTCCTTTTTTGTTTTTTTTAACGTATTATTGAGCTATTTGGCACTTATTTTTCATGGCTGATCAACACCATGAGCCTGGCAATGATTAGATTATGAATCAGAGTCTGATGAGTCTGTGATGTTTGTTTCCCATAAATCCAAGTCTAAATCCGAATCTCCTATATCTTATTTCATGAATTCAATTTGGATATGTAAAAATATGTAATTTGATGGTTATCTGATCTAAATCATATATTTATACTCTGTGAATCTAATAACGAAACTAGGAGATTATTTGTCAAGCTGAATAGAAAATGAGATATAAATAGCTAAATTCAAGTTAAGTGAGTTATTCAGATCAGATTAGATTTTTAGATCAAATATCCCATTATTAACAGACCTCGATATGCACTTTGAAAGTAATATTAATTAAATAATTGAGTCAAACTGAGATTAGAGTTTTTTAGTTAGATTCGTATCAATTGAAATTTGATTTTGAAATTTGATTCAAATCTAATGTGTTGGTACAGCTTGGTTGTTGTCTATCCAAAGCATCTCATTTACCATGTGATTGTCAAAGAAAATATATTCCTGGGAGTTCCAAAATCAATGCCCGGTGTTGATTTCTTGTATGAGGGTGGGTCTTGGAATAGTGGTAAAATTGTTTCACTGCGATTTGAATATCATGTTTGAGTTATTGAAATAATCTCTTTATATCTGAACTCTCCCCTCGGAATATTTATAGCCCTTGTTCTGTTTTTAACCCAAATTTAAATTTGGGTTAAAAAATACTTAAAAATCTTCTTCAATACTATACCCAAAATTCATATCAAATCAAGGGAGATTCAAATTTTTACTCAAATTAAAAGAGATTGAAACTTTTATTCAAATCACCAATTGTTAGATTTTATTCTCTTTTAAAATCTAATTAATAGTCATATTCTATTCTCCTTTAAATTTAGATTTATCTTATTTTAAATTTGGATTTTCCCTCTAACTTTCTACTCAAATGTTGATTCTAATTGAGTAAAAATTTAAGTCATGCTCTTAAACCTCGCCGTGGTGAGAATCTTGTTCAATTGACTACTTTTTTTGTTGTTTGAAAATATAGTAGGTAATCTATAATCATTTGCTGTTTTTTTCAGTTTTTTTAGATGGTCAAACTATGTCTATGGTGGGAGCTCAACTGTCGCTATTAGATTTCAGTTTGTTAATTCTCTATTTGCTAGCTAGAATTTCAACTTCAATTGTTTTTTGCCTTTTTGTATACTTTCCATCACTGTCACTTTCGAACATATTGGGAAGCTGACAAAATTCTTGAGGTATTATTTTTGGTGTGTTATGCATGAGGAGTTGCAATTTAGGTATCATTTGGCAACTTTTTTTTTGAAGTACTCTTTTTTATTTTTTTTATTTCTCTTTTTTCTTGTTTTTAAAAGTAGAAAAATGAGTGTTTGTTTTGCTCAAAAATAATTTTAAAAATTAAACAAAGAATCAGTAACACTTATATTTACTATGCAGAGTATGTCAAGGGTTCTAGAGTGTCAACATATGGAGATGTGTACAGTTATGGAATCCTCATGTTGGAGATATTCATTGGAAAAAGAACCACTAATGACATGTTTAATGATGGTTTGAACCTTCACAACTTTGCTAAGATGGCTATACCAGAACGGGTTATAGAGATTTCTGATCTTGCTATTTTCTGTAATGAAGACGAGGAGATAATTAAAAGCTTTCATACTGCAAAACATGAGCAAATTAAGGAGTGCCTCATTTCAATTTTTAAGGTTGGAATTGCTTGTTCCATGGAATTGCCATCAGATAGAATGAGCATTGGTGATGCAATTACTGAACTGCATTTGATCAAAGTGGATCTCCTTAGACATAGGATACAACAACAAGAAGGTGCAAATGTGCACTAGTTAGAACACATTTTTGTGAGATAGTAAAATGTTTTGACTAATGTGAGTGCATTTGAATATAAAATGTTTTAGGTTATTTGAATACACAAAGCGGGATACTATTACAAAGATGCTCCATACGTGTGGTGCGGTTTTCCTTAATGAGTTAAAATTAAATTAATAAGACTAATGTAAGTGAAAGTACATGTGAAGCATTTGATATATGGATGTGGATTAATCTAGTATATATCAAACAAGAAAAAAAAAAGATATATTAGATAGGACTAATTGGACAAAGTCTGATATATCAGTAACAAGTGATGCTCTTAAAGCTTAAACCACGAGAGAGAAAAATATTATGGAATTGACCCTCAATTATGGACAGATTTTCTCCTATGACTACCAAATCAAAGTATAATACAATCATCAATAAACATGTCTAATTTCACATCAAGTAAAGAATCAATATTTCAAAACCTTAACAGTACAAAAATAGCTTTTTCAGTTAACATTATTGGAAAATATGACTTCCTCAATCATTAATTTACAATGAGGGTTGGGGGTCGTGTTGTACAGTTTTTGTGATTGTGGGGGTTTCTACGTTTGAGATTTTGACAAAAGTGATATTGAATTAAATTTTCGTCATTTTACGTTGTTGAAATTAATGTGTTTTGAGTTGTCTTCATTGGTGAAGATTTTGGAGAATACTTGTCCTGATACTTTGTCATTCTACTAAGTTTTTGTACTTTGTTTAGAAATGTGAAGAAGTTATAAAATTTAATTGCAATGCAAAGTAACAAAATGTTACCTTCAATGTATATTCCACCAATTTATTATGAGTAACGTATATAATTTTATTACAAGAAAGAAGAATCTTTCTGGCAAAAAAAATTGTGAATGGGTTGCCACTATAATTGTGTCACCAAAATTAACAATGATGAGATAGAGAAATTGCCACAAAAGACTCAACTTTTGGTGACAATTTCATCATCACTAAAGCAATATCAAAAGTGACAAAAACAATCACCACTAAGTATTAAAAAACTCTTCATTATATTCATAATAATTATTATAAAAGTTGTAAAATATTTGCGATACGATAAAAATTGTTGTATAAAATTATGGTATGGACTCAATAAAACAAACAATAAGCAACTAATATGAGAATAGATAGAGTACTTATCAAATGAGATGTGAAAAATCACTGCTCTTAAAAATAGATTTCACATCTTGAAAAACTAGTATCAGTATAGAAGACCAATGGGGCCAATTCTCCAGGATATAACAATTGTTTCTCACAAACATGCATTCATAATGTGAGGAGCTGGAAACATCCAGAACTCAGAATGAGAATAGAGAATGAGAGTGAGATGGAAGAATAGGCATTCTTCAGCGGAGGATGTTGAATTGGTGAGGTTCTCCTCCCTTGCTTCACCTTCATCAATGGCTCCCAACCTCCCATTTCCTCGTCACTCTAACCTTCCTAACTCATCACTCCCTTTCCTGTTATGGACCCTAACCCTATTTCCGAACCTAGGGCCGTTGCCGACCGTGGTGTGTTGGGCGATTCTGCCTCCCCATCTACTGTTTCTGTTGTCATACCCACTAAGGGCAACGACCTTGTTACCCACCATACTGGTAGGGCCCAGATGGCTTCAATTCCCAACCAACAAGAGGTCTCGTCTACTAAT
Source organism: Ilex paraguariensis (assembly GCA_963454935.2). Lineage (NCBI taxonomy): Eukaryota > Viridiplantae > Streptophyta > Magnoliopsida > Aquifoliales > Aquifoliaceae > Ilex > Ilex paraguariensis. The sequence goes on along the minus strand of CAUOFW020001029.1, from coordinate 130,193 downwards.
TTGGTAAATGCCTCCATTAATGCCGCTACTAATGCTGTGATGGCGGAGGGTCTTACAGCTCCACCAAATCATCTCCAACAGACGAAGATTCTCCCTAACACAGGGGACACCACCTCTGCTCAGGGTAAATCTACTACAAATGTTCCGTGGAACCAGATGCTAAAGTATGGCAGGAATGGCCCTAACCCATAAACAAGTAGGCTTGAGCAAGACTCTATGAAATTGCAATATTTCCAACCCAGCAGGGTCAACAACCGAGTTGTTGTCCAACCCCCACCAGAGGTTGCAAGTAAAGGTTGTGCAATTTGGAGATACTGCCTTGTAGGCTACTTCATTGAAAAGAAAATGTCTTTCTCAACTGTCTCCTTCATTGCTCACAAGATCTGGGACAGAATGGGGCTTATTGAGGTTCTGGCAAATGACCATGGGTTCTATTTCTTCAAATTTGAAGATGAGAAGGCGCATATCAGTGTGTTGGGAGCTGGTCCACGGTTCTTCCAGGGTAGGCCTTTATTCCTTAAGAAATGGCAGTCAGATGGTACTGTCTCAATGGAGGACCACTCTGTCATCCCTGTTTGGGTGAAGCTCTATAATATTCCCCTCCAGTACTGGACAGATGAAGGTATTAGCTATATAGCTAGTGCGGTTGGCAAACCCTTATATGCTGATTCTGTCACTGCAACAAGGAGGAAGATCAATTTTGCTCGTGTATGTGTGGAGCTTTCTGTTAACAATAAACTGATTGATTCTTTTGTTCTACAATTGGAGAGATGCGATGACAACGGCAATCCAATTATGGCAATGATTGGGGTTGAGTATGAATGGAAACCCAAGATATGTCTTGGTTGCCAAACTTTTGGACATACTATGTCTAATTGTTATAAGAAGCTAGACAATAGGCCAGTTGCTCCCCTTACAAGTGGGGTTACTTGCCTTGACAAAGGTAAATCCATTGTCAGTACCACTATGGTGGTGGAGGATCCCAACTCTGGGGCCCCTCTCTCTCCTGCGCAGTTGGCCAGTGGCTCAGATGGGTTGCCTGGCATAATTGGTACAGTTGCTTCTAACAATCAAGTCACTTCCTCCAGCCTCCCTGACTTTGTTAAAGGCATCCATTCACCCATACCGGATAGCACTCTACGATTGGTTGGTGGATCCCTAGTGGTTGACATTAGCTCTGGCCCCCCTAAAGCTACTGAGGTGGAGAAAAATGCACCTGTGGACTCTGCAAATCTATGGATCACTCAGGAAAAGAAAAAGGCCAGAAAGCTAAAGAAAAAGTCCAAGGCTGTGGCTAAGTTAAAAGGAGCTGAGCACCTTAAGCTCAGGAAAGCCCTCCTCCATGATTAATTTGGCTTGTTGGAATATTAGGGGGCTTAATGAGCCTTCTAAACAGATGGAAGTGCAGAGGTTAATTAGAGACTCACATTTGGATATGGTGGGTATCGTTGAAACTAAAGTTGGGAGTGTTAATTGCTCCTCTATTATGCAGCAGGTTTTTGGGTAGTGGAGTTATGGTGCTAACTACCATTGCCATACCCTGGGGAGGATTTGGGTGGGTTGGACCCTTCTGTTATTAATGTTTCCTTTCTTGCCCAGTCTGACCAAGTTATCCACTGTCAGGTGGAGCACATTGATAGCAGTTCCTGTTTCTTTGTCTCCTTTGTGTATGCTTTGAATGATATGGTAGATAGAAGACCCCTTTGGGATGACTTGAGATATCATTCCTCTCTTTCTACTAATGACCCTTGGATTATACTTGGGGATTTTAATGTCATTAGGAACCCCAGTGAATCGATGGGATGTGCAGGGAAATGGTCTAATGCTATGCTGGAATTTGAAAACTGCATACAGGCCTTTGAACTAGAGGATTTGCGCTACTCTGGCTTGCAATTTACCTGGAGAAACAAGAGAGAAGGAACTGGGTTTATCACCCGAAAGCTGGATAGGGTCCTTGTGAATTAGGTTTGGAATACTAAGTTTCAACATGCTGCTACTGAGTTTCTTCCACCTGGAGTATCCGATCATTCTCCAACTGTTGTTAAGATGGGGAACTCTGTTTGGAGGAGAAGGAGAACTTCTTGGACACTGTGGCACAAGCTTGGGTTCCTGATGTGCAAGGTTCTCGCTAGTTCATTCTAGCCTCAAAGCTTAAAAGGCTCAAACATGTCTTTAAAGCTTTCTGCAAGGACAGAGGTCATAGCTCTGAGATGGTCCATTCTGCAAAAGTGGCCCTTGAGAACTGCCAATCTAATATTGAAAAGAATCCCTCTGACCACAGCCTGATATTAGAGGAGAGGAGATTACTGGCTGCCTACCTCGAGGTAGCAAAAGAGGAGGACCTGATTTATAAGCAAAAATCAAGGATCCTGTGGCTTAAAAAGGGTGACCAGAATACTAGTTTTTTTTTTCAAATCTATGATTACTCGGAGAGGCAGGAAGAAGATCACCTCTATCACAAGAATGGATGAGACTCTTGCTAGTAGTGATAAAGAGGTCAAGACTGAAGCTATTGACTATTTTAAGCATCTCCTGGGTCAGTTGTGTCACACCATGCCTGACTGTGTGAGAATGAGATGTCTTGAATCTATCATACACAGGAAGATACCTGTTCAGCATTCTGGGAACATGGTAAGGGAGTTCTCTAGTAAGGACATCAAACAGGCCTTCATCTCAATGAGTGACCATAAGGCTCCCGGGGCAGACGGTTTTAAGCCATTCTTCTTCAAGAAGGCATGGCCTATCATTGGTCAGGAGGTCATTGCTGCTGTCAAGGAGTTTTTCTCCAATGGCATACTCCTCAAGGAACTTAACGCTACCACCATCACTCTGGTACCTAAGGTGACTAATCCTACCTCTATGAATGATTTCAGGCCCATCTCTTGCTGCAACACCATCTACAAGGCTATATCTAAGCTTATTGCATCTAGATTCAAGGAAGTGATTCCTTATGTTCTGGATTATAGCCAAGCTACCTTTATTCCTGGTAGAAGGATTGGTGATAACATCTTAATATCCCAGGAGCTGTTCAGGAACTACCACAGTAATCATGGTGCTGCAAGGTGTGCAATTAAGGTGGACTTGCGGAAAGCCTTTGATACTATCAACTGGAACTTCTTAATGGATACTCTTGAGGTTATGGGGTTTCCCTTCTTGATCAGGAAATGGGTTTGGCAGTGTATCTCTTCATCCATGTTCTCTGTTAATATTAATGGTGAGTTGGCTGGGTTCTTCCCTAGTTTGAGAGGTTTAAGGCAAGGTGACCCTATTTTCCCCTCCCTCTTTGTGATTGCAATGGAGGTATTGTCCCTCACTATTAAAAAACATGTCTCCTCTTCCACTGCTTTCAAGTTTCATTGGAGATGCAAGGACATTAAGCTCACCCACCTTATGTTTGCTGATGACATTCTGCTTTTCTGCCACGGGGATCCTTCTTCCACAAAGGTCTTCAAGGACTCTTTGGACCATTTCCAAGCTTTGTCTGGGCTGCAAGTCAACTGAGCTAAAAGTAGTCTCTTCATGAGTGCTATCAGTAATGAGCTTAAGGACCAAATTGTGCATCTTTTTGGCTTCCCCCTTGACCAGCTCCCTGTCAAGTACTTGGGCATTCCTCTGATATCTACTCGACTGAAATCTCTTCATTGTAATGAGCTCCTCATCAAAATCAAGCAGAGAATTAATTCTTGGACGAACATATTTTTGTCCTCTGCTGGCCGATTGATCTTGATCCAGAGTGTTATTCACAGCATGCATACCTACTGGTCTGCCCACTTATTCCTGCCACCACAAATTATTGATCGGGTTGAACAACTTATGAGGCATTTTTTTATGGAGTGGGAACGACATGAGAAGCACCGATGCTAAAGTTTCATGGGAGGATGTATGCAAACCTAAGGAGGAGGGTGGTTTGGGAATTAAAAGGATCAAAGACTGTAATGTTGCTATGATGTTGAGGTATATCTGGTTGCTCTTTACCGACAAACAAAACTTGTGGGTTAAATGGGTCCACTCTTACCACTTAAAAGGCAAAAGCTTTTGGAGAATCAGAGCCTCCCAAACCTGCTCTTGGAACTGCTTATGCTTGCTCAAATTAAGGCCTTCTTCCAGGTCACTCATCAAGCACGAGATTGGTAATGGTCACAACACAATGTTATGGTATGATAATTGGCATCCTATGGGCCCCTGTCAGTAATATTATTCTCAACGATCAATGGCATTGGCCTATCCAATCTATCCCCCCTTAGGCTGTGGCTACATCCATGCCTACCTATCCCCCCAATTCTGCTCTTGAGGACACTGTTAAGTGGTCCCCTAATGGCAGTAGGGGATTCAGTGCAAAGTCTGTCTAGGACCATATTAGAATTAGGGCTCCCATTGTTTGCTGGCATAAACTTGTCTGGTCAGTTCTTTCTATCCCTAAAATGTGTTTCATTCTTTGGCTTGCTGTTAGAAACAGACTCAACACCCTTGACTGTATGCACTCCTTTGCTCCCCACTTGGGTCTTGGGTGTATTCTCTGCCTACTTTCTTTACAATTATAGAAATCAGTTAGAAAGCCCTACTCTTTATTCTAATGCCTTGTTTGTGGCTATACATATTCCATCAATTAATTTACCAAATTGATTAAGTACAAAAGTGTCGCTTCATTCCATAATTCTATATCCATATTGATATGCTTATCATGCAACACATTGTACAAAATATCTGCAAATTATAAGGGTGATGTTCAACACTTCTCCAGAAGTAAGTCTTCCTTCGCCAGGGGGAATTATATTTGCGGTCTTTTGAATTTAAAACTTATGTACGTTGCATTCACCTAATGATTATATATAATAGGGTTTCTTGGTTTGATGTTTTCATGGATATCACATCTTTTTTTCCATGTTTGTTCTTGATCTTGAACTTAGACTTCTTCAATATTAATGTAGGTTGGTTTCATTTTTTGCCCTTTCATTTTATTTTATTTTATGGTGTGGCCATGATTCACCTTATTATGAAAGATCTAGACTTTAAGTGAATCCTTAGAGGTAGAGAATAGTTAGACCATCACCTTGACTTCTACCAATGGAATTTCCTTAACTACAAAGAAGGGCTACATTGTTTAACATTTAGGGTTTGGCACATAGTCTGAAAGATAATACGGGTAACAGAAAAGGGGTCCTTGAACTGGTTGCGAAACCTCCTATTATTCCTTTCCATCCACAGGTGGTACACAGTAGTTGCCAAGCAAATACGACATTACAAGTTCTTCATTGACTTCCCCTTCCAATTAAGAGCAGCCCAGATAACTAGTTCATTCCATGGCATAGGCTGCCAAAGCACCCCAGCACGTGAGAGGGCAGTAGACCATACATTAGATGAATAAGGGCAAGCAAAGAAGAGGTGGGCATGGGATTCAGGAGAGGAAATTGAATTCTACTATTGAATTCCTAATAGCCAAAGCAATGGAGAAGCCCTTAAATCACTGCAAAAGAACAATTAAAGAGAGGCAAAGAGGTATGGAGAAGGTGAAGAGACGGAGAACCGAGTGGTGAATTTGCAAGAGAGAGAGAGAGAGAGAGAGAGAGAGATAATAATAGAAGAAAATTTAAGAGGCAGTAGGGGTGAGGTGACGAGTTAGGTTTAGGAAGGCATTAATTTAGAAGGAAAAGAAGATATATAGGGAGTGAGAAAGAGAGTGAGAAGTAATGACTACAAAGTTAAGAGGCAATAACGGTGAGGTGATGATTTAGGTTTAGACTGACATTAATTATGAAGGGTAAGAATGATATATTTATTAGTTTGGAGGATAAAAGTGTAAAAAAAAAAGATTTTTTTAGATATGTTGATATTTTAAAATAGTATAAATGAGCATTAGCGTTATTGGAAATCAAGTCAATATCTTTCATTTTCTTTATATAAGAAAAACTAATATGACCTAGTCTACTATGTCACAAGTCAACTGTGGCACCCCTAAAATTGGAGGTCTTTTGTCAACCGTTGATCACACGATAACTTGCGAAAATACCAGTAAATGCCGTACAACCCAACATCACGTCAATAACATTCCTTCAACCGGAAACATAACCCATACGGATAACCTGTGTACATTTCATCATTGATCAATCCATGTTCTAATACCCATCTATTTATACTCATCATTACCCCATGTACCTCATTTGAGTAAAGGGAGTTGATGCCCGGAGGTTTAGCCAAAACATTTCAAATTTTAGAATTTTAAAGAAAACCTAGCAGGAGGAATGTTCAAAGTCTTACTGGTAGAAGTGTTCACTAGACTTCAGCTTTCACAAACTGAGGGGAAACCTAATGGTAGAAGAAGTCCATGTTTTACTGGTAGAAAAACCTTATGCAATTCTTCTACTGGTAGAAAACTTGATGTTCTACTAGTAGGAGAACCTATTGGAAACATTCTATCGACAAAACTCGACGTTCTATCAGTAGAACTACCCGATTCGATCCTTTTTCAATTCTAATTCATTCCAATATTTTATAACGCCAACTCAAATTCATATAACATAAAAATTTGCATTAAACATAGTCCATATGAGTTTGATTATAATCAATTTCATACAATTACATGTCCAAAATTAAATTTCACAATAGTTCTATAAAAAATGATTTAAAAGCCACATCTCGACTTTTCTTCTTCACTGAGGGCCTGAATGAGAGTCATCCACCGGCACATATCCCGCACATGAAATATTGTCTCCATAAATGGTGAGTCACGTTCAATAGAGTATCTCCTAAAAAGACTACTCTCCAACCTTGCTGCATATTAAATATTTACATGCAATTTACAAGCAACAATCACTTCATTCAAGAATATGCAATTCATAATGAAATTTCCTATGCTATGTCATGTTATGAGGTGAGACTCAAACATGCAACTCAACATGAGCCTTCACTGACTTCCATAACACATCCAATGTTATGCATATGCGTCCAAACATTTCAAGGCCTCGCTATTGATGTTACACATCCAATGGCCATTTGACATCTCCAGGTCTTTTTTGGGGTGGATATTTATGGACTTCCACCAACGGTCACCCAACCAACATTGCATCTATGGACTTCCACCAACGGCTCCATGTAAGCCGACACACTTTATGAATTCTTATACCAATGGAGTGTGTATCCAATTCGACATTCTATCTCATCTTGCTTTCCCCGACCCTATAATGCAACCTATGCGACTCAGTCGGACCTTGATGCCACTTTTTCGAGCCCATGTATCATTCACCAAGAGTGATGTTTGATCACAACAATGCACAAATACTCACAATCATGTCTAATGCTCATGAATGCGATGTCTTCCATACATATACAATGTAATATACAATTGTAATTCTAATATCATGTTCAATATGTTATGAGCATCATATGAACCATTATAATCATTTTTCAACATTTTTCGTGACTAATTATATCATTAGCATATAATCACCATAAACCACCTCAATGTCAATACATCATAGTGCATATATCAACATTGTTACCCAACATTAATTTTCAAGCATGTTATAACATAATCTATGCAAATAATACACTTAATTCATACAGGCATAATATAAACACATAGATTGCCCAAATCAAGCTCTAACCTTTAATTTCCCCACAATCTTGTATTATGAACTTCAACAAAATCCATCCTTTTTGGTATGGTTTTTGTAGCCCTTGATGAGTAGAACACTTTTTGTTCTTGAGCCAAGGTGATTTGACCAAGATTTGGCCTTAGATCGCAAAGAGAAAGCATGAAAACTATTTTCTCTCTCTTCTTCTTCTCCTTTCTCTATATTGGGGAAATGGCTGAGAAATGGGGAAGAAAATCTGATTTTTTTCTCCTTTTATACCTCCTAAACACTTGGCCCTCGTTTTGCCACATGTTCATCTTTTTCAGGTCTGATTTTGTTCCAAATCGATTAAATTTCGTCCCAATTCAAGTTTAAAATATTTTTAGTTGAACTAATTTTAAATTATTATCTACTTTTAGAAATTTAATTTTCGGTCTCGTTTATTAGGCCACATGACACCAAGTCGTCTCGTAAAATACAAAAAATCCGACTATCTTAGAATTCAACAAAAATTGACAGGATAACTAGATTTTTCGAGACGAATCCAACGGTGAGGTCCATTTCGTCATCTGAGTTCTAGAAAATTTTGAATTTTCAACCAGTACTGTAGAGACAAATTATCGTTTTGCCCTTTTTCATAAAAATTTAAATTTACCCGAGTTTTACATTCTTCCCCCTTAAAAGAATTTTGTCCTCGAAATTCACACACGCATGTACATTTAATCACATGCATATGAAACACTCATATAATACTGAATGACTACAAGAATGTACTTCCATCCTTGAATAAGAACGGATAACTGATACATATAGTATCCTTACGCTCTCATCTCGTCTTTTCCACACCTTGGTGCTACCACAACATCTTCACTAACCTGTTCTAGGCTATCTGTGATACGTACTGGTCTCTCCTCGATGGTCTCATCTGCATCAACAACTAGCTCACCTCAATCCACCACATATGTAGAATTTAGATTGTACTTCCGGAGCATAGAGACAATGAATACCGTGTGAACACCTAATAAATTTGGCAATAATGCCAACTGAAAAACAACTGTATCAACCCTCGCAAATACCTCGAAGAGCCCGATATGCCTCAGCGACAACTTTCTCCAATTTTCAAACCTGGCCACCCCTCTTTTAGGCATCACCTTCATGAAGACATGATCACCAACCTCAAAATCTAGAAGTCACCGTCGTCTATCAGTGTAGCTCTTTTACTAGTTCTGAGTCATGAGAAGACGCTTCCTTATCAAGTCTACTTTCTCCGAGGTGTCTGTAATAAATTCTAGACCCATAGAGGATCTCTCTCCAACCTCCATCCAACAAATTGGAGAATGACACGACCTCCTACAAAGTGCCTCATAAGTTGTCATTTGTATGCTCACCTGATAAGTGTTGTTGTAGACAAGCTTCACAGCTACCATTAAGATTAAGGACAAATGCCTATAGCATGTCCTTTAAAATTTGGATAGTCCTCTTTGACTGACCATCAATCTAGGAATGAAAAGTTGTGCTCATCATCAACAATGTCCCCATAGCCTGCTCAAAACTCTCCCAAAAATGAGCCATGAACTTAGAATCCCGATCTGATACTATAGATACGGGCACTACATGTAACCGAATTATCTCATGTATATACAATCTGTAAAATTCCTGCAGCGTGAAGATCATCCACACTGCAAAAAAGTGTACCGACTTCATAAGCCAGACCACTATCACCCACACTGCATCATGCCCCCATGATGTCTATGGCAAGTGGGTCATAAAATCTATTGTGACGTGCTCCCATTTCCACTCAGCCACATCCAAAGGCTGGAGCAACTCTACTAGTCTCTGGCGCTAAGCCTTGACTTGCTGACACATGAGACATCGATTAACAAAATCTCCAACGTGCCTTTTTATCCCACTCTAGTAGTACTGTCGACGAAGATCATGATACATCTTCATACCACTGGGATGTATAGCAAATGGGAGCAATGAAACTTCCTAAGGATCTCCTCTCTCATATCCATCGACTGGAGAACCATAACCTTTCCCTTGAACCAAAGACTACCATCCGCATGAATGGCCCAACCCTCGTCACCTGTATCCGACCATACCCAATCCCTGATAGACAATATCTCTGTGTTTTGCCCTTGGAATGCGATCACCCTGCTCAATAGGGAAAGCGTAGCTACCAAACTCTCTAAAGTGCCCTGAGCCTGACTCATGTAATGTAGCTCGAACAGTCCCACATTCTCGAGCATCCGCCACTCACGGGAAGCCATATTAGCCAAGACTCCTCGTGACTTCTGCCTAAGGACATCAACCACCATGTTTGCCTCACCAGAATGATAATGCAAAGTAAAATTATAATCCTCTAAATACTCTATCCATCTACGTTACCTCATGTTGAGGTCCCGCTACGTAAAAATGTACTTCAGACTCTTGTGGTTCGAAAATACCTCAAACTGCTCACTATACAAATAGTGGCACCAAGCCTTCAAGGCAAAGACAATGACCGCCAACTCCATGTAATGCATGGGGTAGTTCTGCTCATGGCTTTTCAACTATTGAGAACCATAAGCCACCACCCTCCTGGACTGCATCAAGACACACCCATGTCCATCCTTGGAGGCATCACAATACACTGTATACCTCTATCTTCTCTCCGAAACTACATGTATAGAGTTGAAGTAAATCTACTCTTCAACTCTTAGAATGCCTTCTCACACAAGTCATCTCACTGAAATTAGACCTCTTTACAGGTCAATCTAGTCATAGGTCCAACTAGTTGAGATAAGTCTTCAATGAACCTCCTATAATACCCCGCCAATCCCAAGAAACTATGTTTCTTGAATATTGACTTCGACCTCTCCCAACTCATGACTGTCTCAATCTTCTCCAGTTCTACGGATACACTCGAAGCCGACACCTTGTTTTCCAAAACTTCATCTCAGTCAATTAAAATTTACACTTGCTGAACTTAACGTACAATTGATGGTCTCTCAAGGTTTGGAGAACAACCCTCAACTGACACTTATGCTCCTCCTCACGCTTCATGTGACCCTGTTGATGACATATATAACAAGTCATTTGACCTGCCTGATAAGAGGTTCTAAATTTTTCCCACCTTGGGAGGATCAACCTTGGCCTTAGCCTTGGCCTTGATAGCCGCGTTCTTGTACCTGATGTCCCTGTGGGGTAGAAGTCTTTTACTTCTTCCTCGAACTGGAAAAAAAGGATTTGCCCTCCTTCTTCTTTTCCTTAGCACCCGTCACCCGGATGCTCCTTGCATCATCTACTTTTCTCTCAATGGTCATAGCTGTCTCAACCTTCGATTCCAAATCTTGTAGGCGATGACCTACAATTTTTCCTCGAATGGACACCTTAAATCATCCTCAAACCTCCTCACTTTGGTCAATTCTTTGACCACATAGTCATTGGCAAAATAGGCTAACTTGGTGCACTTAGTCACATATTCCATCACAGTTATAGTCCTTTACTTCAATTCCAAGAACTCCATGACATTCGTTTGTCAAACAGTCGATGAGAAGTATATGTCAATGAAGAGCTCTTGGAACTCTCCCGATGTCATTGCCTCAAGGTCCTTCAAGGCCTTTGCCCAATCCCACCATAGACGGGTCTCTCCTTCTAGCTAGAATGTAGTTAGCCTAATCTTAGTGGAATTGGAAGTGATTTTCATAGCCTTTAGGATCTTGTCAACTTGTTGGAACCAATGACCGGCCACCATCGGATCCGTCCCTCCCATCAAAGTCGAAAGCTTGTGTGTCTTGAATTTTTGGAGGTTACTTGAGCCTCCTTGGCCCATATTGGAACTAGCTTGTGCGAAGGTAGCCGTCATACTGCCTATAGCCTCCATAAAAGCTTGTGGGTCAAAGGCCGATGGCGGTTGGTTGTTGTTTCGCCTACCACATCGACCGTTCCGTTGTCCTCTCTATCTATTTGCCATCTATACACAAATCAAATAGCAATAAAGTACTAACTTAGTATCTCAAAGTAGGGATCAAAGTTGAAACATTGAGATTTATCTCTTGTCTCACTAATAGAGCATGTGCCTCTCACTAGTAGACATCTACACCATAAATCGTCTCATTCCTTCTTTTTCTAACCCCTAAGGTTATATTCTCTAACCCTAGTCTCCCTTTTCCATACAAATTTAATCATGCATATTGTTCACATAACATATAAAATATAACATGTAGCATTTAAATTACATAACATGTAATGCACAATGGGTGCAATGGTATAAACCCCTGCCTCTCAAACCCTAGGTAAATTGAGAACCTAGGCTCTGATACTAAGCTGTGACACTCTTAAAATCGGGGGTCCTTTGTCAATCGTTGATCACCCATCAACCCGCAAAAATATCAGTGAATGTCGCACAACCCGAAATCATGTCAATAGCATTCCCTTAACTGGGATAATAACCTATACGGATAACTTGTGTACATTTCATCATTGACCAATCTATGGTCCAACACCCATCTATTTGTAATCATCATTACCCCATGTACCTCATTTGAGTAAAGGGAGTCGACGCTCGAAGGCTTAGCAAAAGCATTTCAAATTTTAGAATTTTGAAGAAAATCAATCAGTAAGAATGTTCAAAGTCCAACCGGTAGAAGTGTTCATTGGACTTTATCTTTCACAAACTGAGGGGAAACCTACCAGCAGAAGAAGTCCATGTTCTACAGATAGAAACACCTTCTGGAATTCTTCTACTGGTAGGAGAACCTACTAGAAATGTTCTACCGGTAGAAGAACTTAACGTTCTACCAGTAGGTCTTCTTAGTTCTTTCCCGATTCGATCATTTTTCAACCCCAATTCATTCCAACATTTATAACGCCAACCCAAACTCATAAAACATGAAAATTTGCATTAAACATAGTTCATACGAGTTTGATTATAATCAATTTCATACAATTACATGTCCAAAACTAAATTTCACAATAGTTTTATAAAAAATAATTTAAAAGCTATATCTCGGCTTTTCTTCATTATTGAGGGCCCAAATGAAAAGCCAACCACCGGCGTATATCCTGCACCTAAAATATTATCTCAATAAAGGGTGGGTCACGCTCAATAGGGTATCTCTTAAAGAGACTACTCGTTCACCTAGATGCATATGAAATGTTCACATGCAATTCATAAGCAACAATCACTCAATTCAAGAATATGAAATTCATAATGGAATTTCCCATACTATACCATGTTATAAGATGAGACTCACACATGCAACTCAACCTGAACCTTCACCTCTTCCCATAACACATGCAATGTCATACGTATGTATCCGGACATTCCACGTCCTCGTCATTGATGTTATGCATTCTTTGGGTGCGTATTTATAAACTTCCACCAATGGTCATCCAACCAACACGACATCTATGGACTTCCCCAAACAGCTCTGCGAACGCCGACACACTTTAGGGACTTTTATACCAACAGAGTGCATATCCAATTCACCAGGTCTTGCACCCGAGGAACAGTTTAGCCCCTTCTTGTTAACCCCGACCTAATTTATAATGCAACTCGTGCGATTCAGTCAGACCTTGATCCCACTTTCTCGAGCTCACGTATCATTCACCAAGAGTGGTGTTTGATCACAACTATGCACACACATCCACACTCATGTCTAATGCCAATGAATGTAATTTCTTCTGTGCATATGCAATGTAATGTGCAATTGCAATTCTAATATCATGTTCAATATATTATGAGCACCATATGAACATAATCACTTTTCAACATTTTTCATAGTCAATTACATCATAAGTATATAATCACCATAAACCACCTCAATGTCAATATGTCATAGTGCATATATCAACATTTTTACCCAACATCAATTTCTAAGCATGTTATAACTTAATCTATGCAAATAACACACTTAATTCACACAAGCATAATATAAACACATAGCATGCCCAAATCAACCCATTCTCAAGAAATCATAACCATGTAATTTCTAATTACCCAATTCATTGTAGAATTGATTTTAACCATTTTCCTCATTTCAAATATCATAAGCAAGTGCTATACATGAGATTACATCTCTAACACCCTATTCATTTCATATATCAACCCTAGGTTGGAAATAAACATAATTAAGAAAGGAGCTCTATCTCTTAAAGTGTAAAACACTTGGTAGAAGTCTTCAAGAACCCAAATCAAACTCTAACATTTGATTTTCCCAAATTCCCTTTTTTGAAGTTCGTCAAAATCCGTCCTTTTTGTTTTGTAGCCCTTGATGAGTAAAACACTTTTTGTTCTAGGCCCAAGATGATTTAACCAAGATTTGACAAATTTTGAAATTCAAACAAGTAATATATTCTAAAATAAACGAAATATAAAAATTTTCTTATAAAACTACTAGTAGTAAATATTTAATGCATAAATATAATTTGAAAATCAAATTACTTTCCAAAAAAAAAAAAAACGCATGAATCAAGGTGCATTAAAGAGGCCTGCACTTGGGCTTGTATGCGCAAGTGTACCATTATATCCAAGCCCACAATTGCTAAAGCCGTGTAGTGCAATAGTTTATAAACTGATTTTTTTTTGTTCTCTAATTGATGTGGAATAGGAGCAAATTAGAGAGATGGCTATAAAAGTGTCCAACTCAAGAAGTTTTTTGGCTTTTGAAATACCACTATTAACTCAAGAACTGCAACAATAATATCCAAACATTTCATCATCAAGTTAGCATTGTCATGTCATGTCACCGTCCAATAACAAATGAAGAAGTGGATAAGTGATTTCTACTAAATTCAATAATTACTTATCCATGTAATCTAGAATTCAGGCATCACAATCCTATTGATATTTATTTACAACCCTAAAAACAATGCATTACTCCATTTAGTATTCATTCATGTACAACCTTAACATGTGAACTACCAAACACATCAAAATTGTCTACATATTTACATCATTTGATGGCCACAAAATGGTTAGAGAACCGGTCAATCTGAGATTTGAGGATGTCTCCGATGGAAAATCGATGCCTTTCTGGCGAACTCAATCTTGCTGGCATCTCCTTCTTTATTGCAAGGTCTATTGGTCCCATCTCTTTCTTCATGGACTCAATGAACTCCATGTCAATGTCGCAGCCTGAAACATCTCTCACATAGAAAGCATTCACAGCCTTCTCTCCCCGTGTTGCTATGTCTGCTCTAACAACGGCAAGGCCATTTTCTCGTAGAACCCTAGTTATGTCTGAGAGCAACCCTACTCTATTGTTTGCACTTAGCTCTAACTTGACGCCCTACACAAACATAAATTCGAATGTTAGATGTATGAATGAAAAAAACCAGACTATTAACATATGTCCATTTCACATTGTCTCCTCAACTATCATTTTTCCTTATGTTTCATCTTCAACTGTTGTTATTATTTTTATATTTTGTCAATTATTAGCGTACATTACGAATTTGAATCAAGGTTGCCTTAACTTGCCCCCTTTTCTCTTGAATTATGTGATTTTTTTACATTGTTGCCAACAAATGGACATTTTTCGTTCAAAAAATAATAAATATTTGTTTTGGCATAGTTAAGGAAGTAATAACACGAGAAATTAAATAGTTCAAGGGAGAAGAAAAGATTGATATCATAATTAAGGGGATCAAAATATAATTTACTTCTTATATGTTTAGGACCTTATCATATGTTCATATTGACGACAACAAGCACAGGCTGGGGTTGAAATTCCCTCTACTATTCATAGTGCATGATTTAATATTGAATGAAATTGAGTGAATATAAAGAGAGAATTTAGATTCAAAATATAAAGTAAGCATTTTCTAAAATTTGTAAAAATGTTGAAACCACAATGTATTGCTATGCAACCACAAAGTCTATATAGTTTAGGGTATTCTTAAAAACAAAATGGATCAATTGAAAGTGTAATCCTTACCTCACAAACCCGGCGTTCTATGGCAGCCTCTAAGCATTTTACTACTCGCTCCTTCTCGCTTTCCGTTTTGAATGCATCACCGTCTACGTGGCGGATGAAGTACTCCTGTGATAAACATCAATTTAGTCCAGTTCAAAAAATAAATAAATCAATCAATCAATTTAGCCACATTACATTATAGTGTGCTCGATCACGTAGAAAAATAATTCCAATTTTTTCAGGACCAATTACACTTGCATCCCTTTAACTATACTCATCATTTCACATTGACCCTTAACCTATTTTCTTTCTCCATTTGCACCTTTAATTATTGGTTTAAGTTTTGCATTGCTTTAATCTTTATCTTTTCTCCAATTTTTTACTCAAAATAGTGCCAAAAATAGAATTTGAAAATGTTAGGAGGTGTTACAATTCCTCCTCAACGGGGCAAAATTCCATTTCTTTTTTTTTTTCCTAATTTACTGTGAAGAATTGGGCAAAAGCTAGCAAGTAAGACAATGTAAAATTCAAACTAACAGTTTAAGATAGTAGAGGGGGAAGTTTAAAACGAGATGCATAGTTTAGGGGGGTCTAAATATATTCTGTCCTTTTTTCATTAAAAAAAACAATTAGTGAGCATTAATTTCCTATTTGATTCCAAATCTAGGAGCTAATACGTACCTGAAATGCATAACCACCATGAGAATCCACAGAAGCATGAAAAATCTGGTACTGCATGTCAGTAAAAGTGCACACTGTATCAAACATTAGCTTTCTCCGATCCTTACACTGCACTGTAACAATCGAATAGCCCTTTTCCTCACAATTTTCTACTAAAACACTCGTCTTCCTTTCTTCATCACCACCCTCCAATTTCAATACCGCCAAGGCAGAGCTTCTGGGCTCATCGAAGTCCCGAACAGAAAGCAAGAGCTGATGAAGACGGCGTTCCACCGTGGTCGTGGTGCCTTCGCCCTCGGGAAGGCCAGCGGTCTTTACTTCTTGCTGGTTGGAGTTGTTTTCGGAGGACTTAGTGGTGTTGGTGGCCCGGAGGACAGTGGTGAGGTGGTCTTCGATGGTGGCAAGGCGGTGGTCATCGATTCGGGTATCGGAAGATTGGTCGGAAATGTAGGCGACACAAGCTAAACGAGCATTGTGGCTCCATGCATGTGCTTCGACGATGTTGCAATGGAGTTCAGCTAGGGCAGCTGAGATCTCTGAAAATAGACCGGGCCTGTCTGTTCCGGTCAGTTCAATCGCTGTGGGTTCTGAAGGAGGGTCAGATTCAAGCAATTGACTGGTTTGGGTCTTCGCTTTTAGTGAGGTCCCCTTGTTTGCTCCTATGGCCTGCAATATTCTATCACTTGTTAGGGTTGCATGAACTATAAAATACATGCAGGATATATAGGATTCGTATATGTATATATGTGAATCGTTATTTAGACCTAATTAGTGCATAATTTGTTGATTTAATTTATTAAAATTATTAGATTAATTATAAATTTCAATAAATATTAGAACAGATGGACAATCCAATGTTTATAAGTGAACAAGTTTGATCAATAAACCAGGTTCAAATAGAATTGCTCATATGTGTATATGTGCGTTTATAAGTCCACATGCTTTTTGAAATATTAATTCGTTAGAGATAACTTAAGTTTCTATTGACTCAACATCTCTCCTCAGCAGACTATACAGGTAAAGGAGATATAGAATTTACAGGTGGATAGGGCACAACTCAATAGATCAGTGAAGAATGAAAAAAAATAGGATGGTTTTCAAAAATTGATCCTAAATAACCCTATTTTATTTTAAACTCGTTAATTTAATGGCAACCTCACTTTTATTTTGTAATAACTTCAATATAATAGTGAACAATAACTATTCGGTAAGTCGATCCTACTTTCTTAAACATAGACGTAAAGTCTCATAGTACTGATAGGGAAAATGTTACTTAATTATATGTATTATCAAAATGTATGTATCCTTCTGTGAGAAATGGAATTACCTGCTGGATATTATTGATGACTCTTTGGTCTGTAATTTTGTTTCCACGCTCATCTTTAACATGAAATACTGCAAAAAATGCAGAAACCAGTCAATGTCATTGAATTTAACTACGTTGGTGGAATCTATAGCAAATAATTCAAGTTTATTTACTGAGCTTAATTGCACATTTCAATTATCAAATAGTGGAAGATAAGGAAGCGAATGTATACCATCCATAAACCATTCAGCGTCAGAAGATACATAGCCTTTTGAGATAGTAAGGTTCATATCTGTCAGCACTTGCACCACTTCCAAGAGTAGACCCTGCTTGTTTACACTATCGACCTGCATTGACCAAGATCAATTCTCTCGTAAGTTGGGTTGAAATGGGTATTGTCTTATTCCGTCTTAATGTCATGCTGGTTTTGCAGGTCATGTCTAATCTTGTCAGATTGTTAGCTTCTCTATCACACACAAACAGAGACACATACAGAAAATTGACAATACTATTACCTTTACCACAGTGCTATCTTCTAAGCTTTCATTGTCAATGAGAACTCTGCATCTGTTGGAAAACAAACATGGTAATTTCGTTACATGGTTTAGAACTTCTCCTTTACAACGCCAACACAAATCAATGGTCCAGCATCTAGGGTTTAACACATCACTTACGTTGGGCCGTTTATCCTTTCGGTAAGATTATCAAATTCAGGATCGAAGTAAGGCCAGCAAACTTTTTTCATGCTGCTAACTGCTGAATGTGCACAGAAAGAGAGTCAAAATCTCCAAGCTTCAAATGTAAAACATTATCATTCGCTTAAAATGGATGTTGCATAAAAATAAAAGGTGACCCAATGCACAAGGAACTCGGTGCTTCAGAATTTGGGGAGGTCAGATGTACGTTGGACAAAAAGAACCGCTATGACAATAACTCTTTTTTTTTTTTAACTAATCTAGCAGTACACGTTTCAAAATTAGACGGTAACAATTGCTTAAAGGAGATAGTAAATAAAATGGTCGAAATCTAAACCAAGTTTGAATTGAGTGCATCAGCCCTATTACACTCCTTAATTTTTCCCTCCATTTCAATGGAGAGAGAAAAATCAATACAATCATGCCAAGGGAAGAAACTGATGCATTGTGTGTGAAGCATGTACATTTTGAACATATTTTTTCACAAAACATTGTAAGAGTTTTCCATCTCCGATGCCGTTTGAACAAAATTAATTGGATTTATTAAACAAGACCCTCCAAATTTTGGGTTTCTAAGCAAAATTACTGGATGGAAGGCTAACAGAGTAACATTAGACAGCAAATACGCAGAGGATCATTAAAAGGAAAGCTTACCTATGAAAATGTTGTTGAATATAAACAAGAGGATCTCAAGTATACAGGCCCAAAGAAAGAGAAAGAACGCACAGATGTTTAGAGAGACAAGCCGAGCTTATGGCCAAACCAATACCTAGCTAGCTAGGGAGAGAGAAGAACGAAGATGTTTTCGATTCTCTCTCTCTTGAAGAACAAAGAAGAAAATCAAGGACAGCTTATCCTCTCGATCAATAAAAATATGTATGTGTATGTGTGTTGGGGGGGGGGGGGGGGGGGGGAGGGAGAGAGATAGAGATAGAGCTGTGATTGCTATTTTGGGGTGTGTGAATGAGAGCTTGCTTAACTTAAATAGAATGGAGAGGCATGGGTGGTGGAGAGGGGTTTGATGAAAAGTCAGTAGAGTGTCCAAGAGGGACAAGTACAAATTCAAATGGGATTTATCGGCCACGTTTGTATTGATTCAGTCACCTCATTCAAATCAATGCCTCTCTTTGTCCACATATATATGTCCCTCCTCTTTTGTCCTCCTAAACCGATGGAAACCACGGTGCAAATTCTCTCTCTCTCTCACACACACAAATTGATGGATGTGCTACGTAACAAACATGTTGGTGTGAGTAGGGTCCGTGATAGTTTGACATCAAATATCAATGATGAATAATGTCAATCTGATAAAAAAATAAATAATGTTAGTTTGAGTAAAAAAAATTGAATAAAAAAATAAAAAATCAAATAATATAATATTAATTTACTGAGCAGAATTTGAATTTTAAATTAATAAAAGTGAGCTTAAAAACACCACCATATTAGTATCATCACTTTATTTCTATTTTTGTCCCAATTTTTAATTAGTTAGTATATCAAATATAATATTTTATTTATTCTTCTAACTTTTCATTCTTCCAATTTTTTACCTTTTAATTTTTTCATCGTACTAGACAGGACATAACAGTATAATAATTTTTTTTTTTTTTTGGACATTTGGCTCCATCAAAGCAAATCATATCCTTATTATTACATTTTAATTTAATTTTAATGAATGGTAGACACTATGGATTATGTATAAAATATAAATGAAAGGTACACTTACATAAAATATAAATCAGTGCTGTAGAGATCTAATTTATATATTTTAATTAAGATTTTAATTTAATATTAAATTAATTATAAATTATAATATTAAATGAAACTTGGGACAGGATGAGTATACAGTAAAGTAGCAAAGCAAGATCTCACACGTGGCCTGATTTCAGGAGAGAAATGCTTGCGTAACAAAGTGTGCAATAGAAGATTCATTGTTCCAGATTACGAGGGGGAATGTTAAAGGACACGTGTCACGTCTATGATAGACTCATCGAGATAGCGGTGGGGATTGTCCGTCACTATCGCGGACCCCATATAATATTTGTGATTAAACAACGTGTTGAATCTGGTTTGCGTGTGCCGTCACGGCGTAAGACAACATATCCTAACCCCATGATTGATGTGCTGAGTCAGGAAACATTGGAGCTGTCACAAGAATTGATTGAGCGGCTGAGTCAGCATTTCGAAGCTTCATGGAACACGACCCCCGGACCATCGCAGAAGAAAAGAGACATTGTTTTGTCATTTGGCAAAATTACATCCGGTCCCTGCTTTGTCATACTTTAATCTTTACCTTTAGGATAAATTACATTTAGTCTCCTAATATTTGTCACATAATTATTTAAACATCTCATATTTGACATATTATACATAAACCCCATAAAATTAGTAAACGTGTAATACATAATCCCACAGTTGAATAAAATAATCTTCTGAATCATCATTTCACTGAAAACTTGATCGTAGGAATTGAATTGTAACATCGAAAATTCCTTCAAGTCGTGTACGAAAATACATTCATAAAAATAGTGTTTATTCCCACCAATTTTTTAGAAAGGTCTGTATTGAGAATTCCATAAATCTATTCTCAAAATACACTAAAACTTTTCAAACTTGTCTGCATATTGCACTGACGAAGATAAGACTCAATTACCTTAAAGAAATCAAATAATCAACTTCTAGTATTTTATTGGGAGAATGAAGAGAAAAAGAATAAGAGCAATTCTAATAAAAAAATATTATTGTTTACTAGTGGTTTTTCATAAAAGGTGCAATCATATGTAATGGTGTCTTTTGGTTCAAATGGTAATGAGCCAAGTCCAAGGGCCCAACTCCAAGAGGTCCAGCTAGTCATGCTCAAAGGAGTCTGCACCCGGACAAGCTCACAAAGGTCAATGAGCTACATTAGTAGGGAGCATGCAAGGGTCATCTAAGAGCTTATCACCTTGGAGTAAGGGTCACTAAGAGCCTCCCCCTCGCCGCCTTAGAAAGAGTCAACTTTCACCTCATCCTTTAACCGAGTCTCATGGAAAGCACCTTAATCACCTCGCACATTGAGAAGAAGTCACCAGCTCTACCAGAATAGTTTAGTTACTATTAAGTTGCCCCAATCTGTTAAGGGGCGACTATAAATTGTAAGCTCCACAAACACTTGGGGGGTAGATCACACTCTCACTTGAACACAACTCTCCTCTCCCTCTCAAAGCTTGTACTCCCTGCTCTCCAAGCACTCCTAAATTAATAAAGTACCAGACGACCCTAGCCATTCAGAGGTGGACGTAGGTCACATTGACCAAACCACTATAATTCTCGTCTTCTCTCTACTTTAATTACTATATTTATTACTCATACTTGACAGGTGGTGTGCAAATACATTTTGTGCATCATCAGTTTGGTGCCGTCTGCAAAAAACGAAAAAATTCTCACTTCTAAACACTTTCTTTGTTAAACCTATGGTGATCACCACTAGGTTCATGAATCAACTTGAGGATAACCAACCATGAGAGAAGGAGGTTGTTCCTCCACCAACCAATCCTATCCCAAACGCGGAGCAGATGCTGGAGACTATGCAACAGCTTGTGGCCTAGAACCAACAGATCTTGCAACTAATGCTCGTTGGGCAAGAAGAAGCACAGTCTGGACCCCAAGTCAAAGGAGCTCCACGCCCTGGGTGTCAAGGAGCTCCCCACATGGGTCCTCTTCATCTGGGCGCCCCCCTTAGGCGCCCCACCCTTAAGAGCCCCCTTGGGTGCCCCACACAAGGGAGCCCCTCCTTAAAAATATGAGCCAGCTCTACCTTCTGCTCCAGATCCTTTTTCCATGGTGGAGACTCTCATTTCTAAGAGGATAAAAGCAAAAATCAAAGCGTGGAGTACGGGAGCTATTTTCCATACAATTCCAAAGGAACGAAAAAATTAAAAAGGTGTAAAATCAACTGGGTGACGTCTCCAATGCTATGAAGGCGTAGAGACCCAAGACAGTGGACTACCTCGTAAGGCGAACTAACGCACCTTTCAAACCTGACGAGGTAAACTACCCACTCCTTCAGAAATTTGAGATGCCATCCATCGAAATCTTTGACGGTACGAAGGATCCACTTGATCACCTTGAGACTTACAAGACTTTAATGCAACTGCACAATGTCCTCGACGAGATCATGTGTAGGGCCTTCCTAACTACCTTAAAGGGATCAGCATGACAATGGTTCACCAAACTCACCCCCTCCTCCATAGGCTCTTTCGCCGAACTGAGCAGATATTTTGTAGCACAGTTCATTGGTGGACGCCACCAGTAGAAACCAGCTACCCACTTGCTTAGCATAAATCAGGATCGAGAGGACAGCCTGAGGAGTTACTTCACTCATTTTAACAAGGAGGTCCTCCAGATTTAGGAGCCCGATGACAAAGTCACCATAATCACCTTCTTGGGAGGACTTCATTCATCAAACTTCCTCTTTTTCTATGATGAAACACCCATCAAAGAGCATGCCAGAATTGTGGGCAAAAGCTCAAAAATACATAAACAACAAGGATGTTACCAAAGCCAAGCGAGGTGAGCCCTCACCATCATCATCACCACTTGTGTCTGACTGTAAAAAAAAAAAAAAAAAGAAGCCACAAAGGCACAAGCATTAAGTGATTTTGTGACTGAGTTCACACCACTTGAGGAGAGAGATTGTCAAGAAGACTCAAAGCCAGAGGCCACCAGTGCTCCTACCCAGGCGCTTAACACCCAGGCGCCAGCACCTCAATGCCAGACACCCAGCCCTCAACATCATGCGCCCAGGTGCCAAGGCGCCTAGCACTCCTCAAGCGCCCAGCCCAGGCGCCTAGCACCTCTCAAGCCCCCAACGTCTTTTAGGCGCCCAGCATCTCAGGCGCCAGGCCCCAAGATGCCCAGCTACTTAGCGTTCTCCTCATCTGCATCTATTGGAATGAGCCTCCGGCTTAGTGATCCTCCCATCGGGCTAACCCTCAAATTTGCCTCTGTTCTCAAATAGATAGCCTATTTGCAACTGAGTGGCTCCCTCGCGGATCACCAAAAACTTGGCCTCTACACTGTTCTCAAATAGACAGCCTACATATCCAACTTAGCAACTCTCTTGTGAGTTGTCAAAAGCTTGACCTATACACTGTTCTCAAATAAGCAGCCTATATATCCAACTTAGCGGCTCTCTTACGTGTTGCCAAAAGCTTGGCCTCTGCACTGCTCTCAAGTAGGCAGTCTATCTCCAACTAAGCGGATCTCTTGCGGGTCCCCAAAAGCTTGGCCTCTGCACTATTCTCAAATAGACAGCCTATATATCTAGGTTAGCGGTTCTCTCGTGAGTTACCAAAAACTTGGCCTCTGCACTGTTCTCAAACAGAAAACCTATATATCTAGTTTAGTGGCTCTCTCGCGAGTCCCCAAAAGCTTGGTCACTGCATTGTTCCCAAACAGGTAGCCTATACCTCAAGTTTAAGGACTCTCTCATGGATCGCCAAAGTCTCGGTCTCAAAAGGTGTAGCTTTCTCACGAGCAATCCTTAAACTTTGTCATTGCTCTCATGCAAGCAGCTTGCCTCTCTCTCTCTCTAGGTAATCATATTAAGATATTTTGATGTGAAAATAACACTATTTTTGCCATCTCTAGGCACACTTTTGAAACTCAAGCCCTCTGTAACCCGATGGACTACATTACATTGAATGTCAACAATCGGGCCTCATCATTTTGTGTCCATCCGGCACTGCTGCCTTGTTGTTGTAGCACTTTTATGCTTAACACCTAGCCCAAACAAGGCTTGCCAACTTTTCTAACACTAAGGGTCTGGCACCTACTCCTCTGCCTGTGCTTGTCCCCAAATAATACTCCTCCATTGTGGTCAGCAAAGTCGCCAGCCTTCGCTGCCAAGCATAACTCACCTCACCATGCAGCACCGGTGCCTAGGCACCTCTCCAGCGGGGCCCAACACCACAGACACCACTCCATTGGCATCCAGGAGCTGGGTTACCTAACTTGCACGCCCACGCACAACTGCGGCGCCCAGGGCCTCGCGCATAGCAGGCACGCTTAGCTACTTGCCCAGTGCAGCAAGGACCCCAGATGTCCCCTCCTACTCACCCGCAGCATGGGCGTTCAACGCTTGAATTGACATAACACTCATGCTGCCCGCCTGGCCTCCTAGCCTCACCTCAACAGTGCTAGCCCCAGCCGTGCGCGTAGAGGTTGTTTTCTCTGTGTGGCCCAACGATGGTTTCCTCCCTCAGCTCGCCTAATTGCCTGTCCAGCACAGCATGAATGCCCATCTCCTTAGCCATCTAACCCAAGGCCTCTAAAGGCATACCCACCTCCATGGTCAACTCGTCTAAGGTAGCCCCTAGCTCACCCAAGACACCCAAGGTAGCCCTAGGCTCACCCAAGACGCCTAAGGCAGCCCCAAGCTCGTCTAGAAGCTGCTGCTCACCCAAAATTGTGCGCCTAGAGCGACTGCTCGCTATTTTGATCATAAATTTTGCTCCGTAACTCTAAATAGGGGCTTATTATATATCAAAATTGAAGCTCTCAGCGATCCCTACAAGAGTCACAGCCTTTGGTTGTGATTGATGGTGTAAAAAGTCCAAAAAAGGTCCAAAAACAAAATTTTTGGCCTCCTAAAGTTTTTTTTTTAAAAAAAATTTGCCTGCTCACCCAGAATAGTGCCCTGAACGCCCAAACCGCTCGCCTAACTCTCTACTCGAAGTTTTGACAGTAACTTTTGTTTCGTTATTCTAAATGAGGCTTATAATATATCAAATCGAAACTCTAGACGAGCCCTACAAAAATCACAGCCATTGATGTTGTAAAAAGTCCAAAAGAGGCTTGGAAGCAAATGTTTTGACTTCCCGAAGTTTTTCCAATTGTACCGGTCAACCAAAAATTTGAACTTAATCGAATGCCCTCCTTTCCAAGTTTCATCGGACATAGGACATTGGGGGGCAAATGATGAGTCAAGACAAATGGGCCAACTCATGTTACAAGCCCAAGAGCCCAACTCCTAGAGGTCCAGCTAGCCATGCCCAAAGAAGTATGCACTCGGACAAGCTCATAAAAGTCAAGGAGCTACATCAGTAGAGGGCATGCAAGGGTCATCTAAAAGCCTACCACCTTGGAGTAAGGGTCACCAAGAGCCTCTCCCTTACCGCCTTGGAAAGAGTTAACCCTCACCTCATCCTTTGATCAAGTCTCATTGAGAACACCTTAACCGCTTCGCCCGTTGAGAAGAAGTCGCCAACCCCACCAGAATAGTTTAGTTGCTATTAAGTCGCTTCAATCTGTTATGGGGCGACTATAAATTGTAAACCCCACCAACACTTGGGGGGCAGATCACACTCTCACTTGAGCACAGCTCTCCTCTCCCTCTCAAAGTTTGTACTCTCTGCTCTCCAAGCACTCCTGAATTAAAAAAGTACCAAACGACCTTAGCCATTCAGAAGTGGACGTAGGTCACATTGACCGAACCACTATAATTCTCATCTTTTCTCTACTTTAATTACTACATTTATTACTCATACTTGACAGGTGGTGTACAAAGACATTTATAATAGTGTATTTTAATCCAAGAGATATCAAATGTGACTTTATGAAAACTTATGACTATTTGTAATGATATATTTTAACAAAAATGTATTGATGTTGATTTTATGACATGATGTAATCAATTGGATTGGTATCTTTAGCCAAAAGTCACTATTTTTGAATTTATAACATTTCATGTCATTTTTACTTCACACCTTTTCAATTTCTCTCAAAAGTCAAAGAATTTTTCAAAAATTACTACCCAAAAAATCTTTTATTTTGAAAATACTTCAATAACCAGTCATTTAAGGGGTTTTTTGCCCTTGTTAAGCACTCAGGCTCCACCACCTTGCAAAGCCTTCTCCATTGTAAAATCCAATCACAAATTCATTCAGAAACTCAATTTGAATACATTACTAAGCCAACAAATAGAGTAGCTTGCCTTTTCTATATAGAGCTAACCTATAGGCTAAGCAATCAAAGCCATCGCTTAGAGCCTCAATTTTGGTTTTAGGCACGAATTCATTTCCATGTTTAATCAAATCAAAATTTCTTTTTAGGACCCCTACAAAATTTAGAGGAAAACTTTTACACTCGGTTTCAATGCAGTTAATTTTTTTTTATATATAAATTTTATAATAATATAAGATCCATTGTATTATAGAATAAATTTCATAAATGCCTCTTAAACTATGGCCTTTATTTTAAAATGCCCCCACAAACTTTAGTTTCTCCCAATGTATCTCTACGTAATTTATTTTAATTGACACTTTCCATTAATTTTAGACGTTAAATAACACAAATTTAAACCCCCCAACCAATACTCATGTGCATCTCACATGCTTGAATCTGTGTCATTTAACATCTAAAATTAACAAAAAGGTGTTAATTGAAATTAATTACATAGTTCAAAAGGTAAATTTAAAATAAAGGCCATAGTTTAAGGGGCATTTATGAGATTTGTCGTATATTATAGTACTATTCATCTATCAAAACCTACCATGTGTAAAAAAAAACTATATAATTGTTTCTTCCATAAATCGTTTCCAACCACTTGGCCAACTTGAAAATTATTTATTGTTGGTTTTGTATAATTTAATGGCATTTTAATAAGTTAAATTTGATTAAATTCAAATTGATTTTGTTAAGAACTTCTTTCTATTGTCATTACAATATAAACACCACTTGAGTGTCTAATATTGGACTTATAATTTATTATCTTAATATTCTATTGGCCCTTAAATGAATTTTATCAATTTAGATGATATGTTAAAATTTTAAATAGCCAATAAATAGATTGAAATATCCATATAACTATACAAATGTTATATACTATCATAATAATAATAAATAATAGGACATCATCCAAAAATTTTGCCCAATGCTCTGTTTGGCTCAGGCCACCTCTGTTTTCGTGCAGACCAGTATTCTCTCCGAATCTGAGTGGGGGGTTGAGCTTCTTCTAGCTGAACTTCTTGAGGTGCAGTGAAGTTACGGACTAGATTCTTCTAAGACAAAGCAAATATCCCAAAAATATCTAACCCCACCCCCTTAAGTTGTTGTGAACTACTAAATTCACCCCGTTCTATACACTCCAAATTCACACTATTTCTAGATCAAGATTCATTTTGATACACATTTCTTTCATTTTTCTTTTTGACAAATTATCTGTCATGTATTATTGACAGAACCGTTTATATAAAATGGGTCCCACTTGAACATAGTAAGTTATTTGTCAAGAAAAAAAATGGAGGAAATGTGTATTGGAACCCCTCATATATACTCTCATCCAATAACTTCTTTTTGCACCCCATCTTAAACAAACCCACCTAAAGTTGTTTTACTACATATATTACTCTGCACAAATAGATTCACAAGCCAACCCAGTTTCAAACTATTGCTTTGACCTCATTGACAGTGAGTTTCATGATTTTTTTCGTTTGACATTTCTACGGAAAATGGCAACACATATCGTGGGTTGAAACATAAAGAAATGGTTGAATTCCCTATATTTTGATAGAGAACTCCATGTTATCTTCAATGAACTTACCAGCATAGATAAGGTTGTACTGATCCAAGTGGATCTTTTCTTTGGACTCAATCAGGAAGTTTAAGTTTTGAATGGGTATCCTGAGTTATTACTTCGATCTTAATGGTTTTTTGTTTTATAGGTATAGAGATAAATAGTTTAAACGCCATTAAATTTTGGAGAACAAGATAGAGAGTGGTGGAGCCAGGATTATGTTTGAGGGTGGACACACTCTAACTACACGTTTTACTTAGTCCTCTATTGCATAAAAATAATGTGTAATATTTTTTATTTTTTACATCATATATGATACTTAGAAATTAATTGAACATGGATAGCCAAAAATAAGTATATATAGTCTATGCAAACAAAACAACTAAAAAGAGGTTAAGTATAAAAAAAATAAGGCTAATTACAACCATTTACATTTGACTTCGACGAGTCTTTATACTTTGAAAGCGTTCCATAATAACTTTGTTATCAATGACATCGAAAATGTCTTCTCTATGTGTTTGGACCTAAAATGTAAAATTAAAAGAATATTCGATGCACCATTACATGGTGAATTGGGGGATATTAAAAAGTAGGTCACATAGCAGAATCTGAGAAAAGGTGGGAGATGGTTAGACACAGCTTTATTTGAAAGAGGAATAACCGCCTATAAGTTACAAGTCAAATAATTATCAATAAAGGTGAAACCATTGAGGATAGTGGCTATAAAAAGTAGAAAAGAAGGAAGTTGAAAGACACATTCAAACCCCCACAAGACCCATGATCTGGGCCATTTTTAGGAGTAGTGTTAAGTTAATTTTGAGGAAGTAGTTATTGTTGTAATCAAGGCGGTTAATTGAATTTTTCTGTAACTAAAAAACTCTTCGATTGAATTAATAAATGGATTCTCTTTTATTAGTTCACGATTTTGTATGTTTACTGCTTTAAATTTCATCCACGGAAGTTCTAAAATAAGACAATTGAATTCATCACTAGTAATCACTTGAAAACTGTCTGTTGATTGAGTCCCCTCTGTCGATAATTTCATATTTTGAAGCTACAATCTTTTTGTACACCCAGTGGGACAACATTCCTAACTTGGATCAAGCAAAATAATGAGAACAAGAAAACAAGACAAGATTGTGTTTAGAACTAATGAAATTGTGGAAATTCTCGGGCAGCTCCTTCTTAATTGATTGTCAAATCTGAATCGAATTGTCATGCTCTAATCAAGGAGCGACCAATGAAATAGAGTGACAAGTTCTAGGGCGAAGGACTCTAATCCTGGACTTTTGAACATCAAGCTTGTGGACAGCCCTCTCTTTTCCTTCTTCGAATCTGCCTCGCCTTTTAGAGTTTGGAACCTTTCTATTGAGCACCAATTTTGGATATTAATGCAACGCCAACAAGTTGTAATCACGAAAGAAGTTTGAGTACCAATCCAGTGGAGCCTACGAATCCTAGGAATGGTCAGTCCAATAGTCACGATAATTTGTAGATGCAAGAGTTTGTGTAGAATTTAAAACAGGTATATTGCACAATCCCAATTCTGGTATTAGGCAAAAGTTAGTTAATGTCATGCATGAGTTGATAAATGTCTAGACACCAATGTCTGGAGCAATTAATCAAAAATCAAATACTACGACTAGGAACTAAGTGGTGTAGGAAGGAAATATTGGTCCTGTGGTGTTTCCTATGGAAGACCAAAGACTACCACCAACAGTTATTAATGAAAGACCATACTTATCACACAAAAACCACTTTAACATAGTGATCAATGGGGAGCCTATTGAAGTATTCCTGAATTTTTTGCCAAGGATGGCTCCTAAGTTCTGTAGAAGAGTCGTGAGATGTATGTCATGCCTTCAATGGAACCCATAGATGAATTCAATCTAAGAACAGTGGGCAATCATTTGACCAAGTTGAACACATTGAAGGCCACCAAAACATGACTTTCAATAGAAACCAATTAATAGATATGATTCAAGATCTATATGGTCTTGGCCTTAGAAAAACATAGAGGCATGTTTTCAAAATACCTTACCCACCATGGATTGATTATGAGGAAATCCCAAGGGGATATAAGATCCCAGAATTCCATATCTTCTCTAGCTAAGAGAATTAGTTCACGATAGAATACGTAGGAAAATTCACTTTCTAATATGGGGAAGTTGGAAATAATGGGAATTTAAAAATAAAGTTGTTCCCACAGTCACTAAAAAAGATGGCCTTTACCTGGTTCATAAACTTGTCTGCTAACTCAATTCAAACATGGCAAGAGATGGAAGAAAAATTTCATCCTCAGTTTTTTAGAAATGAACCAGAAGTATCAATGAAACGATTTTCAAAATTAAGACATAGATAGATTGAATTAGTAGAGCAGTATATCAATAGATTCAAGAAGACTAGAAATAAATGCCATGTTTACTTACTTGAAGTAGAATTGGTAAAATTGGCCTAGAATGGTTTAGACTTTGAATTTAGAAAGAAATTCAAAGGAATGAAGTTCAGAGATATTTTTGAACTCTCAGCCAGGGCCATTAGATTTGAAATGTTGCTTAGAGAAGAGCAGTAGAGAAAGAGCAGTTCGTTAGAAACTTATTTTCAAGACTTCAATGGCAAGGTTGAAATAGATGTGGCACAAATTATAGGGAAGGCACTAATCATGTGTGACACCCTGGAAAATATTGAAGTCCTTATCAATATGTCATATAGTCTTACTTTTAAAAAGGATGCACCTTCAATATGTAGCAGTATTCATTTGACTAGTCGATGGCTGATGATCTCTTTGATGAGATGATCAACCAAAAGTTTAAACTCTTGTCTCAGGGACATAGAATCCCATCAGAAAAAGATAGGAAATGAAAATAATACTGCATATAACATAATTCATTTAGGCATTCTACCAAAAATTGCATCACCTTCAGAAATCGTGTGCAAGACTTAATCCAAAAACAAAAAAGGAATAAAATACCATGGGAGTAGATAAAGGTCATTTCCCTAAAAAAGTAAATGTTAATATGGTTTCTGCTATTGTACAAGGAGACAATAAAGTTGCCAATTCGTTAATTGGCACATAAATGATTGTCCCTACAATACGAATGCTAGTCCACAGTAAGCTTTGTCCCATAGAGGAGGAGCCATTGGTGATGTGCTTTAAATGTGCAAAAAAAATAGTCAAATCAGATGTAATACCACTTGATAATGTGGTAAGGGAATTCACTGACAAGGTGTTTCAGTTTAGCACCAGAGGTGAAGGAGATGTGCAGATCTACAATGGCTATGAAAAGATTATTTGATGGTGCAGACCCATGCATCTTTCAAGTAAAGGAAAGGTACAAGCCAGGTCCCCATTATTTTCTTGGCACCAAAAAAGATACAAGACGCAATAATTATCAAGGCCAAGCCAAGAGGGAAAAATTACATTGAATGGACCACTTTGTTGGACCATTGAAAGCAGAAAATCAAAAGCTTGGAATGCCCGGAGCAGTAGACCTAGAAGAGGAAAAGGAGATTTGAAATCATCACAAGAGCTGGGTCTATAATAGTGAATCATCTTGAGGTTCATGATGAAAAATGACACAATGTTCAACACCCAAAATTTCTTATTTGGGGCATAATACCAATCACTCAACAGAACTCAAAAGTGGAGAGAGCAAATTGAGCATGCCAACATGAAGAAAATAGTGTTAGGGTGAAGTTTTTAGGGTTAGGGTTGAAAAGCTACAACCCGAATTGCATTCAAACAAAACTCGGGTTCACGGGTTTAGCCCGAATCTAACTCGATTCAATCCGAATTCATGTATTATATTTATATAAATAATTAAAAAAAATATAAATACATATATTTATAATTTTTGTTCTTTAAAGAGGGAGTTAAACAAGATTTATAAGGACTATAGATGGTACAGAAGTTTACACAACCGATCTGAGATAAGTAAAAAAGTCAAAATAAAGACAAGTAATTGTTATCTCACATCAGACAGACAATTCAAATGACATTTTCCTCTCTGCCCTATATAAAAAAGGCTCACCCTTATACCCTTAATAAGTTGATTTAATTAATGGGTTTCATCTTAATGGGCCATGTAGACCTAAGTCATAGTCCAATTTGGTGTAAAGGCTTTCATTTAATTTAAGATTATTGTTTGTTGGATCTGAATTGTCAACCCGAATTAGGCCCGAAATCAACTCAAGCAATACTCGGGTTGAGTTTAGGTTAGGGTTGAAGATTTAATATTTAGGGTTGGGCTAGGGTTGATCCCTCAACTTACCTAACCCGCTCAAGTTGCACCCCTAAACAAGAATGTTTGTTTTTGGTAGCATGGGTCCAAGTGGAGGTGGAGATTGAGGGAAGATTGACCATAGGTATGAACCAAGGAGATTCATTTTTTGAGTAAGAGCAATTATTAGGGTTGTCAAGACAGAGAGGGCAAGCAAAGGTCAACTCTATTTTCGTGTGTGAGAAGAAATAATGCAAATTTTGGGCTTGGAGTATTCCATACATGGTAAAATAGAGTCCACCAGATTTGGAAGTAGTTGAGCAACATATGCTTAAGGATATGAAAAATGCACCCTTAAGGCTCATGACAATATAGGCATAAGGGTTTAGCCAATTTAATCTAACATTTAATTGTTGAAACTACTGGCAATGGTCACTATTGTTCTCTTAGTTTTATGCTTTTTAATGATAGTGTTTGGTGCAATGTCCAAATTGGGAATGATGGTGTTACTGGTTTAATAAAAATTCAGTGCAGATTGATATGAAATGTGTTCATTTGTTCCCATGTTTCCATTAGTTTTATGCTTTGTAATAACATTCCATGCAATATGTCTTCCACTAGTAAAGTAACCCAACAACTCAACCAAAAAATCTGCAGACAATATTCCCAAATCAATTAATATCAAAAGTATATTTAATTTAGAATAACAAAACAATGATGATTCACAACCACGGAACAGGTACTGATTCCCAACCAAAAAGCAAGTTGGGTATCCAGAACAGTTATAAGCTTGCCATGTTGTATTACAAACAAAAAGGAACAAAAACATGTTTATAGGCAAATAATCATTGCGTGTCGCCTTTCTTCCTCTACCTTATTTTGTCCAATAGACTTGAAATAGTTGATGCTGCACTACTTGAAATTGTACCTCTTCTAGCTCCAATTCTAGCATTTGTAGATGGACTTCTTGTAATTGTACCTCTTTTTTCTGTAGGCCCAGTAGTTATATCTCTTCTTACTCTACCTCTTTCAACTCCATTCCCAGTATTTATAGATGAACCTCCAACAATTGCACCTCTTCTAGTTCCATGCTCCAACTCCATTCTTAGCATTTACAGATATATCTCTAGTAGTTGCACCTCTTCCAATTCCCAACCAAGTTGTTGTAGCTCTTCTTGCTCTAGTCCCAACAAATGCAACTCTTCCTTTTCGTGTTTGAGTTACACCTCTCCCAGCTCTAGCCCTAGTAGTTGCAAATGGACCTCCAGTAGTTGCACTTGTAGCTCTTCAAGCCATTGCAATTGTAACCTACATATTAGATGAACCTTTACCATCTCTAGCATATGGTCTAGATGTCGAATGCTAGCGAGTCTGCGAAGTCCCAGCTTGTAAGGAATATAACATGTTCACTCTATATGTTAAATAGAAAATCAAATATTATTTGGATAGAAAAAACAAATGTTCTCAAAATGCAAGTTTACCTTAAACCACTTTGATTTTGCATGAGGTCCATTCTTGCGTGACCTGATGTCGTGTCCTTGTTTCAAACATCTCCCATGTGAAGCTAGAATATTTTTTCTCAATGCTTTGAAAGGATTCCTAGGCTCATCTACATCCCATTTCCTCAGTTTCTTGGGCCTTCTAATTGCGTCCTAATCAAATGAGGCAGTATTGGGCCATACACTATTTGAACCCAATCGTGATTATTGGGTACTTGATAAATCACGTGCTTGTATATATCATATATATGCCCTTCTTAAGATAAACATGCATATATCTGGAATATTCTTAAGTTTATAAATTGCACTGACTACATGCTTACAAAGTATACTTGTTAGGTTATATATCTTGCAATCACAAGTTCTAGACCCAACATCAACAATACTTAAGGTCCGTTTGGTAGGAGGGATGAAATGTTGGAAGGATGGAAAAATAGGAGGGATAAATTTTTCATCTTTTAAGGAAGGAAAGAGGTTTTTCATATTATGTGTTTGGTAAGAAGGATGAAAAAGTGAAAAGAATAAATTTTTTATTATTTTATTTGATATGAAAAAAAATAATAGAATATTATTACATGTGAAATATCCAAAATACCCTTAATAGAATATGAATAATTTATTGAGAGAGATGAGTTCTTTGGAGTAAATGGTAATTAAGCATTACATAAAAGTTATGGGACCCACCATGACCAACTTGTCTGCCACTTTCCGCCCAAAAGTGGAGGGATTAAAAATGGTCGGCTAGATGGATTTCCTTTCCCTCCATCTTTCCCTTCTAACCAAACAAAAAAAAATTACATTTTCCATCCATCCTATTTTCCCCCGTGCCAAACAGGCCACTAGTCTATCATAGTGCTCAACCTCAAACCATTTCTCACCTGCCACCTTGCAAAACAATTTCTAGACTAAACTATAATTAATGCCACTAAAACAACACCATTTGAAACGTTAACCAATATATCATATCTTGATCTAGTATGAAAATATGATCTTGCCCAGTGACATGAGTTGATCCTTCATGACCATTGAGCATCATTCATTTTGTTCCCAATTTTTGGAGCAAAATCAGTTTCATATGGTGTTCAAAATTTCTCACATTACTAGTTGAAGCAACCTTCCAAAATAAATCCTTCAACACTTTGCCTTTGAATCTAATTTTGAAATTGTTATATATATGCCTTAAGCAATAGCCGTGTTCATTTGTAGACGTAATCACATCAAAAGCATCTATTAATTCATTTTGCCTGTTAGATATAAATGTCCAACAAAATACCTCACAACTTACTGTGTCTTCCATTAGTTCTTCCAAGAACCACTACCATGAATTACCTCACTCTAACTCTACCAAAGCCGCAATTGGGAACGTGTTATCATTCCCATCTCTACCCACAATAGTTAACAAGTGACCAGTATATACAGTTTTTAGGAAACAACCATCCAAACTTATACTAGTCTACAACTACTCAACAAACCCTTCTTTTGTGCATCAAGCCTCACATATAACCTCTAAAATGTCGATAAAACATCTAAAGTAGGTCTTTCTAAAAGCATTTTTTATACATTGTCAGGGTTATATGTCCTAATAGTTTCACAGTAATCCCACAACCTAGCACATTGTTCCTTAACAACCCCTTGTATAACATCTAATGCCTTTCTTTTAGCTCTAAAGCATTCATTTTTGTTGAGATTTATCATTATTTCCCTATGAACACCTTTCAAGAAATTTTTTGGATCCAACTTTGGGTGATCTCTTAATTTGTTGAGGTACTTCTTTAACAAATACCTAGAATCTATGAAGTGATTCTCATAATTTCTCTCACAATTGTGTTTCACCCACTCCTTTAAAGCATCTCTAAAGATTTTAGGGGCATTTATATCATTGTAACCTTTAATTTTGGGTTTTCCATGTCTTTTTTCTTCATTAAAGTCAACATAAGGATCAGTTTCTTCAGTTGATTTTTTGTCTTACTCAATTTTCCCTATTCATCTTCAACATCAAAATACCATTGATTTGCATTTTCAGCTATTCCAGATACTGCATTTTCCTACATCTACAACCTCATTATGAGCATATGCAACTTTTACACTTTTATGTTGTGCAATTCTAGTTTTTTCATTTTGAGCATGTTTAGATCCTGAGACTTCTTTTCTATAATTTTCTGTCCTAGTTTTAGTTTCAATCCCATCCTTGGTAGTTTTTGTCCTATTTCTCCCCAAAGACCAATCCCTGAAGCACTCGCATCATTTAAAATGTCATCCTCTCTAGGCCTCTCTAATCCTTCATTCATTCAACTGGGATTCCCCATGTCACTTGATTTTGTTGTAGGGTTGTTGGGCATCAATTTTTCCCCCTCTGTAGATATTACTTGAACAGGTTCGTGCCCTTTTCTCCATATATATTCACAAATACATCCCATTCTCACTATGTAAAAGCATATCAATTACTTGTCTGAATTAATGACAATTAGTTCATTGTCTAAGCTAAACCCAGGGAGAATGTATCACATGTTTATAATACCTGGCTTATTTGAGGTCACATCTTCAAAATTACTCTCAATTATAACAATGACATCTTACTTGGATTACATTTGTATACCATGTATACTTTACCTTTTTTGTAAATAACATTTGGCTACGATACAATGTATCCTACATGATTAACAAACAACTGATATTATTCAAATGAATAAACAATTGAAAAAAAAAAACAAAAATAAATCATGCACCTTGGGAGTAAAAAAAAATAAGAACAATCTAATGTTGTTTTCCTACATCAAGGACCAGTACCTACTACAAAAAACACAAATTCCCACATGTAACTACAAAACATCAAAAAAGTGTTGCCTCAAAACAAGGCAAACATTCATTTGGGAATGACCTAAAAATAGTCAAAAAGCTTCATTCGTTCTGCAATACGCATGTGTTTTAACCCAAGAAATATATTAGATCTATGACGGAGATCTATGTTAAACTTGAAAAACATTTCAATTCATGTCTTTCATGA
The DNA here is from genome assembly GCA_963454935.2 of Ilex paraguariensis. Classification (NCBI taxonomy): domain Eukaryota; kingdom Viridiplantae; phylum Streptophyta; class Magnoliopsida; order Aquifoliales; family Aquifoliaceae; genus Ilex; species Ilex paraguariensis. Next base: position 93,760 of record CAUOFW020001029.1, on the reverse strand, counting down.
CCATGTTTATAAAACCCACATAAATCACTTGCCAAAAAAATCGGATGCACTCAATACGTAAGACAAAGAACAAAGTTTACCTTTAGCAAAGCTTGAATAACCACAAACAAACAAGATCTTTGAAATAAATGACACAGATTTGTGAATCTACTCACATACAAGAGAAAACAAGAATCGCAAATTTGAGAATCCACTCTCATTTACAAGGGGAAACAAGAAGAATCATTGTATTCTCTCAAATTTTCCAAAGCAACATAAACGATTTCCTTATCTTTCTATTTCCCATTTTCTCTCTCCTTCTCTATATCTCTCTATCCCTCTAAATGAACTTGGCCAATACTAGAGTGAATCAGGCTTCTTGTTTTCATTTGTAATTTGAGTATTATTGTAAGTTGATTATTCTGTTAATGGCATCAGTTGTTTCACTGTGGTACCTAACTATAAGGGGGTAATGCGCATACTTTTAATTGCCAAATAGGTAAGCAGCTTCTGGCCGAATCCATAAGGGGGTAAAAGGTAATTTTCCCTCAAATTGTTTTAGGTTATCTATTGATTAGCCCATGCAAACTACCCATGTTGTAACATGCCAAGGACTGAAAAATTTAGGAACTCATTTCAACAAGAAAATAAATGAACATATCATTTACAACATGGACTACTAGCATATCTGATCATGTTCATTCCCCATGTTTTCACACACAAGCATTAATAAGAAGAACCTAGATAGTTGTCTTCACTTTTGGCGTTCCTTCATTTTGGTTTCGAGAACATTTCGTTAATTTTTTGCGAATTTCATTTTCAACCCAATTCACCAGTTGCGGATCTTTTACTCCCACTCATTTCCAAACATTTCTATCCTCCTCGTCTTACCTGGGTTGTTGTCGTAGACTTAGTCGAGGCTTCTCCATCAAGTCATGTATTCAACGGCACTCATCGAAAGAGCTTTAAAAGTGACATTACCTTCCTCACGCACACAATATTGCTAGATTGGGCTTTTACCCATTCTCTTAGATTCCCCATTACTGCCTCAAGTGGGAGTTTAGTCTGTATCTTAGTCCCAGTGTGATACTGATCATCTGAAAAGACCAGCTAAACATCATTGGATTGGTTAGCCCTTACTTGACCAACGGAGAGGCAGAAAAATATTCTAGGGTGGGCACTCTAACATATTTTATCCTAATCGATAAAAAGAAGATGACAGATTTATGTTATTTAATTCATTATTGATCTTTAAAAAGTCTGTGCATATATGTGTACAACATAAAAGAAATTAATTATAGCCTTTTATTTAAAATGAGGTTAATTGTAGTTAATTAAATTGACTTAACAAATTTTCATACTTTGATAGCATTGTTTGATGACTTCATTATTAATGACGAAGATCACAAATCTTCCTAGGATTTAAACTCAATGCTAAAGTGCACATCAATAATAAATTATCAAGTTGATCAAAAGATTTTAAAATGAACCTCCTATATCCAAACTAATCCAAAAATGTCTGAAGTGAGTCCATCGTTAATCGTGTAGGCTTGAGTGTGTACTAACATTAATGTTATTGAGACATAATTTTATGACATAGTTTTGGCACTTAATGCATTGTGACTATTGGATCGATAGTAGAGTGCATATTTTAAAGCATAAAAGATTGCATGGTGTCTTGATGCTCTTTTTATGCTACAATTAGGCCGCTGCAACTCTGGAACACCTCCACATAACTTACCATTTCCAAAAACTGCAACTGCACTTGCATTTTGGAATGCTCCTCATAGAAGTGCCTCGCCCTCAAAATCATTGAAAGATAGATCTAGAGTCTTTAAGAATAAAAGATCCTCCAAGTATTCTGGAATCTTCCCTGTCAAGTTGTTGCGAGAAAATTCTAAAATTTCAATGCTTTGCAAAGAACTTAAAGAAGGGGGAATGGACACTTGAAAGGAGTTACCAGCAATGTAGAGCTCTCTCAAGCTTGTGCAACTGCCAAGACTGATGGGAATTTCACCAAATAACATATTATGGGAAACATCCAATAAAATTAGATTTCCCCAGCCACCTTGTCTTAAGAGAAGGGAACCAATTAAAAGGTTGAATGCTAGGTCAAGATATATTGAAAAGGTAGACAAACCAAAAACTTATTTGGGTATAAAACCACTGAGATTATTTCTAGAAAGACTCAACGATAGTAAATTTTGACATTTTGCTAGACTAGATGGGATGCTACCCTGTAAATTATTGAGTCCCATGTAGAGTCTGGTCAATGTGGTTAAATTCCTGAAAGAAGATGGAATGTACCCCGATAATTTGTTTCCTGCAAGAGACAATAAATTTAGCTTTTCAAGTTTTCCTACGGAATCAGGAATGCTACCATGGAATTGGTTTGGTCCCAGAAATAAACTCTGTAATTTGACGAGTTCCCCTATCTCTGGGGGTATGTTTCCAAATACTTGATTTGCTCCTATAGTAAACACAGTCAGCTTCGAAAAGTTTCCTATTGTTTTGGGCAAAACCCTCCTAGGTTGTTTTCACTTAAAGCTAGCAGTCTTAATTCGGTACAATTCATCAAAGGAGTCAAACCTCAAGTCATCAGCTTCCCCATTTCCAAGTTTATTACTATTAAGTATGAGCCGCTCCAGACTCTGCAGCCCCCCAAAGTTGGGTACTTTTCCAGGAAAGCCATTCTCATTGGCTCCAAGCATCACAAGCTGTGAGGCGTTGGATAATGAATCAGGTAAAGATCCTACAAACTTATTTCGTGCAATATTAAACCATTTGAGTCTGGGAAAATTTAGGCCTAATCGAATTCTGAGATAGTCAATTTTTTCAAGACAACTGGGTGTCGGGTGATTTCAAAAACGACCCCGAAAATAAAATTTCAAAAATTTTAAAATAATTTAAAGGAAATTCATATAAAAAATATTTTAAACTTAAATCGAGATGAAATTTAATCATTTCGAGGTGAAAACGGACTCAGGAATAGAAAACGCGTGGTCCGACATGAACCAAACATTAAAGGATATAAATATGAGACAAAAAAAAATTGATTTCTGTCCATTCTATTCTGTTGGGTTTAACGTTGGAAGAGGAAGAGAGGGAAAGGAAGAAAAAAATCAAGATTCAAGACTTTTTTCTACGATATACGAAGCTCCGTTGGTCGAAATTCTTCGGGTCAAGTATTAAAGTTTATCTACGCAACGAGGGCTACACTTACGTACCAAAAAGGACGGGTTTTACCGAAGTTCAAAGGCATGATTTTGGGAAAGTTTGATTTTGGGTGAGATTTGCTTCCAAGCATTGTCTTACGCTTCAAGAGGTAGGGTTTTCATCCTAACTACGCTTATTTCCAACCTATGATGATTTTATGAAATGGGTAGATTGTTAGATATATTTAACACTTGCCTATGGTTGTGATTGGATGAAATGGGAAATGAAAATGAGTAAATTCAATGCTTGCATGAATTGGTAATTAGAAATTGATAGCTTTTGATTTCTTGAAATTTTGGATACTTGGGTATGTAGAAACCATTTAATGTGATTTCTTAAGTTATGTGATAAATTTGGACATTTATGTGATTACATAATTTGGTGTCTTGAAGGTGTTTGATTAAATGCCTGTGGAAAATAAAGTGTTAATTACATGAGATTATGTGAAAATATGCTTAAGAATTGTTGTTAGATAAAAATGTTGATATATGTTTGATGATATATTGACATTGTGATAATTTATGGAAGTTATATGCTTTGAATATAATTACTCATGGAATGTGTTGAAATGTGGTTGAAATAGTTCATATGACATTCATTACGTATTGGATATGATATTGATATTGCAATACTTCATTACATTGCATATGTATGAAGATATCGCATTTGGTAGGTGTGTGTGCATGGTTTGAGCAAACAACATTCTTGGTGGATAATACTTGGGCTCGGGAAAAGTTGGTTCGAAGATTCGACTGAGTCACATGGTTTGCATAATAAATTGGGTCGGGCCCAGTAAGAAGAGCTAGACTATCCCTCTAGTGAGAGACCCAGTGTTTAGGATACGCACTCCCTTGGTTTAGTTCATAAAGTGTATCGATGTACGCAAAACTGTTGGTAAAAATTCATGAATTCTGTGTCGGTAGGGGGGTCTATTGGTGTAAGTTCATAAATACCCACCTCAAGAAAGACTCAAAGGTTTTTAAAAAAGACTATTGGATGTGCACCATCAATGGCAAGGGTTTGGAAAACCCGGTTTTATACACATGGTATTGCATGGGTGATGGGAGCTAGTGAAAACTTGGATTGAGTTGCATGAGTGAATTTCATCTCATTTCATGGCATAACATGATATTTTCTAACATTGAATTGCATATTCTTAATTGTAATGGTTGTTTCTTATTGAATGCTGCATGTGAACATTTCATATGCACTTAGGTTGGGGAGTGGCCTCTTTGAGAGATACCTATTGAGCGTGACTCACCATTTATAGAAAAATATTTCAAGTGCGAGTTATACACCAGTAGATGGCTCGTATTCGGGGCCTCAAGGATGAAAAGATAGCGATTTGTAGCTTTTAAACCATCTTTTGTAAAACATTAGCTAAGTTAATTTTTGGGCATGTAATGTATGTAAAGAATTATAATCGAACTTGTATTAAATATGTTTGATGCATAAATACGATGTTTTTGTAGGTAAAAGTGGTAGATGTCGCATTGACGTAGTGGTATATGTCGCATTTGCACAACAGTACATGTCACATTGGCACAATGGTACATGACAATGTTAGAGTGCTACAAGATAATGTCACACTGATACGAGCCTATGGCACACTGATGTCAGTCAATGTCATACTACTACAAGCCAAATTCACACTACTATAAATCAATGTCACACTATTACAAGTCAATGTCACACTACATACATTAACATAGGACCCTCGATTTTAGGGGCGTCACAAGTATGGATAAATGGACCCGGTGTGGTCAATGTTGTATGAATGCACATATTGCGTTTTGGGTAGAGATCCCATACAAAGGAGTCTCTGTAAAATTTTGTTAAATTATGAATTCCGGTAAATAGGACATCACGGTGTGATATCGAGTTACACGGTATCCATGGGTATTACGCGGGTTGACAAAGGACCTCTGATATTTGGGGCATCACAGCTTAGTATCAGAACTTAAGCATACGATTTACCCAGGGCTTAATGGGGCATGAGTCTAGACCATTACATTCATTGTGCATTATATGTTACGTGTTTTAAATGCTACATATTATGTGTTATATGTTATGTGAATAATATGCATGATTAAATGTATATGGAAAAGAGACACTAGAGTTAGAGAACATAACTTTGGGGGTCAAAAAACGAAGGAACAGGACGGTTCAGGGTGTAGATGTCTACTAGTGGTGGCACATGCTCTACTAGTGAGACAAGGAGAGAAATCTCAAAGTTTGAACTTGATCCCTATCTTGGGGTATTAAGTAAGTACTCTATTGTTATTTGACATGTGTATAGATGGTAAATAGAGTAAGAAGACACGGTCGAGGCGGTGGGCGGAACAACAACCAACCATCACCGGCCTTTAACCAACAAGCCTTCATGGAGGCTATTGGCACGATAACGGGCTACCTTTGCACAGGCTAGTGCCAATGTGGGCTAAGTAACCTCCAAAGTTCAAGATGCACAAGCCTTTGACTTTTATGGGAGGGGCAAATCTGATGGTGATCGACCATTGGTTGCAACAAGTTGAGAAGATCCTAGAGGCTATGGAGATCACCTCTGACGCCACAAAAATAAGGCTAGCTGCATTCTGGCTAGAAGAAGAAACTCATCTGTGGTGGGATTTGAATATTTACTTTTTTAGTGAATTTGGATATACACTATGTACCTACAACCATATAATGTAATTTGGTGATTATTTAATAAAATTGAATAGAAGTCCATATGCTAAGTATTAAAATCATCTCTAACCAACTTATTCGGATAATAACGAATAACGAACTCATTTATGCACTGTGAAAAATAAAATTCGTGAACAATTGAATTGGATCAAATCACATTGTTCAAAATGGGTTTGGATTGAATTTATATTGTTTGAAAATAAGATAATCAAAATTCAAACAATAAATTTATTAGTTGAATTAATGCAAATAATAAAAAAATTCACCAAAAATGAATAAAGTAGACACTATATAATTTTTGAAAGATAAATAAGACAATCAAAATTTTTTCTCTTAAGCCACTTTAAAAATAATAAAGTAGACATTATAGAATTATTGAAGGATAAAGAAGAAAATCAAAAGTTTTTCACTTAAGCCAATTTTATTAGTAACTAGTTGATGTACACGTGCTCTGCACGTGGACAATCTCATTACGAATATTTTTTTTAAAACCAAAATTAAAAAAAAATGAGCCAGACATTGCAAATAGTTAAAGTAAGTTCAATAAAATTGTAATTTTAATTTTTTTTTTTTTTTTGGAGGTGGGGGATCAGAGGTTGAAAAAGTTTCAATCTTTATTTGCCTGACCTAAAACAAATAATATTTTTCAAAGGTACATGCTTGAGTTATTCCGCTGTAATATCCTAACCTCTTAACATCTCCATTGGGATGATGTCAAAAGAAAGGGCAAAGAAATGGTGGAATATGAAATGTACAAAATGTGTGTGTATGTGTGTGAACAAAAGTGCTCCCCAAGCGCAAGGAGTCTTTTGAGTGTCGTGTTTTACTTAAAAAAGTATTCAAGGTCGTCTCCTCGGGGAAGGATGTGAATCATTTTTAAAGTGATTTCGGTGAAAAGAAAGTGTAAAATCTTTTGTAGTTTGAAGTTGGTTTGTGATGAAATTGAAATGCGAAACAAGTGTTGGCTAATACGAAGGGTTCACTCCAATAGAAATGTCAAGTCAACTCGAAACCTTACTCCAATGGTGCATAGATGAACGGTTGATTCATGGGAAGCAAGGGACAAGATGGAAGTGAGGATCCAAGCATAACTCGTGACAAGTCTACGGGATATCAAAGACTCACACCATGTCCTTACTCAACCCAGTCAAATATAACCATCGTACACTGAGGGGAGGAAAGAAGATGAGTTGAAATGACATACCCAAAAGGAGGTCTCCCTTGAATTAGCCAACTTAAAGACTTAGCTACTCATGCTTAAGGTAAAGAAAAAAATGTAATGAGAAGACATTAAGAAGAAATAAAGACTATGGCTAAATATAAACGAAATGCACAAATATAACTTTCGGATAATCACCTTTTACTAAAGATTGGATGAGAAACTACTCACTCTTCATGATTTAGGTAAAGCTAAAAAAGTGAGTGATGCTCATCCCTCCAGGTAGAGGAGTTTCAAGGGAAAGCATATTACACACGGAGCCAATTTTTGACGAAGAATGAGTGAATCAAGTTTCACCCTTCACAGCTTTGGTAAAGTTCTAGAAAAGTGAAAAAATTTCACTCTTCTAAAGGAAGAAGAAAGCTCAAGACAATGTAAATAAAAGAAAGCAATAATACAATAAAAGAAAGTAATAATAAGCAATCAATAATAACTTTTGGAGGGTTATCTACTACCAAAAGGTGCTATTTTCAAGAAAGTAAGGATACAAGAAAGCCATAATGACTTTTGGAGGGTTCTCCATTACCAAAAGATGCTCTTTACAAGAAAGATGATACAAGAAAATAAGGTACTCTTTACAAGACCCAAAGGGTGCTATTTATAGGCAAAAAGGGAGAGCTTGAATTACACTTTGATCCCCCTCCCTTTTGAGCTTTTGATAATTGGCACCATATAGTTTATAGCTTTCATAATTGGCACCCCTATAGTTTGTAAGTTTGATAATTGGCTCCTCGGTAATTTGTAGTTTTGACGCAATTGGCTCCCCAATAGTTGGTAACTTTGATGCACAAACTCCTAAAAAGAACAACAATCAATGCATTATCCCTAATTCACACACTAACCCTAATTTGGCTTATTTTGACTAGTTTAACTTTATTTAACTAACACAATTGACCTATTAACTTAATTAAATTATGCCTTAATTAGGGTTAATCAAACTCCCTCAAACTTAATATTACTAGTCCCTAATAATAAATAACAAAATAAAATCACTTTCGTAGATAACACGATTGCATTTAGCATATGCAACAAGTCGTTAAACCCCTAGGTGATCTCTAGTGGACGAGTTTTGTTTCGTGAAAGTTTTCAGTGAGCTACCTACAAACCCCAGTCGAACAGATGGGTTAAAGTAAATTAGCATAATGGTTGTTGGGATGCCCAACCCTCAATTTCGACTTACATCCCCGCAAGCTCCTCTTTCATAGGTATTTATTCTATGCAAAAATTAGCATTTGTCACATTGGCATTTGGAATTCCCTGTGTAGTAAAAATGGTCTTTCTAGAAAATAAGAATTGTTATATAACAAACATTCCACTTTACCACCATTCATGGATAGCTTTGATTTCACAAACATCTCTTAGAAATGGCCTCAACAAAAATTTCCTCCAATTATAGTGATTTGTATCTCAAAGGGCATGTGATTAGAGGATGGCCAATCGAAAAAATCACATGCACAGTTAGAAAAGGAGTGAAAGTCTTAAGAAAGTAGACTGATCATGTTCTTGGCATAATCTCATGGAAGAATATCAATGCAATTAAAGAAATACTATTTAACATACCCTAATATTTGGTCGACAATACACACATACATCAGACTTGAGATTAATTAGGACTTTGTATAGGTTGTAATGTGGCCAGAGGTCAGTGGCTAATGAAATAATGGCAATGGTATTCAAAAGTTATCCCCTTTTTAATGCAGCACTCCTCTTTCTTGCTTTTCGATCTTTTTTCCTAGAAATGATATTTCTTTCCTTCATTTTTCTCATTTTTCGGTTTCTTGGCAATTCCCTGTTTTTCTGTTTCTTTTCTTTATCGGTTGTTTCCACCGATTTTTATCTTTTTTTATTTTCATTGAACAGATGCCACAATCATCTTTTTCTATTTCTCTTGCTTTTCTGTATCATACTGATTTATGAGATGGTGTAAGAAAATTAGATAGCAAGGTATGTCAAGTATATTCTCCTATGGCTCGGTTATCATATGAGTTTCTTGAAGAAGAAATCATTCATTAAAAGCTCAAACATGGCTAACTAGGGATATAATTTCGTAGAAGTAATGGCTAAGGCTCAAAATCAAATCAAAGATGACCTAAAATCCTTTCTCAAGTATGTGCCCATGTATGTGTCGCATGCAAAGGTTCCTTGTGGGATATGTCAATAGATCACTTTAGTTGCATTAATCAAAGCAAATTTAATGAGATTATTCAAAAATTGAAAGTGAAAGAGCTTACTCGAGTAAATGTTAATTGATTCTCAGAAAGCATTGCAAGGCTCAAAACTTATCATGGTATTCTTTGTCATCTCCAATAGTTATGTCAAGGTTTCAAAAAATGTCGGTTATATGTCAATTCTATTTTCGAGTCTGCTCATTCTGTACCTTAAGAATAACAAATACCAATGTACATTTAACATTTAAGCACAGAGACAATACCATTTTTCAAGTAAATGAGGCTTTTTTTGTTTTTTTTTGTTTTTATTTTTTTTTAATGGCATTCGAACTCAAATAAAAATCAAAGTTATTTATATACACATTTATCTATGAAAATTTAAAAAAAAATTAAATGCACACATTGAATTTGGAAAACTATGGCGTCTCAGGATAAATCCCTACCCACGCTACAGGTTGGCATTTTAGGACATTCCTTACTCAGTCCGCATCTTTATTTCAACAAAAAGACTTTGTACATAAACAAATATTTACGCAAAAAAAATTTGGACCATTAACCTTCATCCCCAAAACACGTTTTTTTTACAGCTTTGTCATTATTAGTCAAAATCTAATCCGAGTCATCACTTGTGTCTATGTCATTATTAGTGACCCTTCCAACTTCTTGTTGCATAAAACGTGTAAGTACTGAACTGGTATAAGATGGCATCTTAGGAAAATTCTTACTTTGCCCATACATTATCCAGTTTAATCAATCGGTTGCACGACCTGAAATTTCTTGAGAACATTGATTGTATTTTTTTCATGTGAAAGATCTTGCCACAATGAAAACAAGCACCTAGTCATCTAGCACGACGACGTTTAGCAAAACTACTTCTACCACACAATGGTTTTGCTTGTGCTTCTCGGATTTTAATTTTTCTCAAAACTCTTGTCTTTCTCATTATCACAGTATGCACATCGGGTGGAAAAGTTCGTAAAACTTCCAGACTTAACCAAAAAAGTTTAACATCCATGTTTTCTATGCTTTAAGACTCACTATCTGGTTCTTTAATGTCTGTCAGTCACAAAGCCGATTGAAGTTGCATTCGATATGATCATGAAATATAATCAAAAATACTGTAAAAAATATGCAATACAGAATAAAAATAAACAAATTTTTTTTTTAAATACGAAACTATAACAAACTGGAACTATAAATCACATCCCCAACCTAAATCGAACATTGTCCCCAATGCTTTGAATTTACCAATGTTTGGAGTTTGGAAATGAGGTTGTAGGGTAGAGATTTGTTCAGCTGCCGAAACCTACAAAAAAAATACATAAATTAATCTTCGCTACGCAAATCTGGGTTTCCGCTAGGGTGAAAACCCTTGATTTTAAGTGCAGACAGAAGAAGAAGAGTCATGTACAAATAGAGTAAACAAATGCAAATTATGAGACAAAGGATTGGGTCTTCGAGGAATATGGTCATGGGACTGTTGGGAGTTGGGTCGTGTTATAGAGAACAGCACATCAGAAAGAGGAAGAAGAAGAAGAAGAAAAAAGAAGAAAAGAAGAAAGGCGGTGGGGAAAAAGAGGAAAGGGGAGGGGGTAGAGATCTATTCAGCTGTCGAAACCAACAAACAAAACACAACAATTAATCAACTCAAGGGAAACCTGGGTTAGGCTAGAAACCCCTCACCCTAAGTGCGAGCAGAAGAAGAGCACTCATGTACAAATACAAACATATAAGGCAAATTATTAAACAAAAGACTGGGTCGTCGACGTATATGGTCATAGATTTGAAGGAGGTGGATTATTTTTACAAAGAACATAGAGAACGATGATGAAGAATAAGAAAAAGAAAAAAAAGAAGAAGAAAAGAAGGATAAAAGAAGAAGAATGGAAGAAGAAAAGGGGGGACCAACACCAGTGGATGGGGGAAAAAGGCTGATGTCCCTGCAGAGTAGAAGTCCTTTGCTTCTTCCCCGAACTAGAAGAAGAGGATTGACCTTCCTTCTTCTTGTCCTTGGCACCCGACTCCCGAATGTTCCTTGCATCAACCACCTCTCTCTCAATTTCCATTGCCGTCTTGACCATCGAGTCTAAATCTTGTAGGCAATGGCCCACAATCTTTTCCCGAATGGATAATTTCAAACCATCATCAAACCTCCTCACTTTGGCCATGTTTGTGGCCACATAATTATTGTCGAAACGGGCTAACTACTTGAACTTAGCCACGTATTCCATCGCCGTCATGGTCTCCTTCTTCAAATCTAAGAACTCCCAAGCTTTCGCATGTTGAATAGCTGTTGGAAAGTTACTTGTCCATAAAGAGCTCCCAAAATTCTCCCCATGTCATTACCTTTAAGTCTTTCGAGGTCTTTGTCCAATCCCACTACAAATGGGCTTCTCCTTCTAGATGGAATGCAGCTAGCTTGACCTTAGTAGCATCAGAAGTGATCTCCATTGCCTTTACTACCTCATTAACTTGCTGGAACCAATGGTCGGCCACCATTGGATCCGCCCCTCCCATGAAGGTCGGAGGCTTGTGTGCCTTAAACTTCTAGTGGTTACCTGTGTCTCGTTGGCCCACATTAGCACTAGCCTGTGCAAGGGTAACCGTCATCATGTCAATAGCCTCCATAAAGGCTTGTTGGTCAAAGGCCAGTGGTGGTTGGTTATTGTTCCGCCCACTGCCTCAGTCGCGTCCTCTTCCTCTATTTGTCATCTACACACATGTCAAATAGCAATAGAGCACTAAGTTAGTATCCCAAGATAGGGATCAAGTTCAAACTTGGAGATTTTTCTCCTTGTCTCACTAGTAGAGCACATGTCATCCACTAGTAGACATCTACACCATAAACCATCATGTTCATTCTTTTTTCGACCCCCAAGGTTATGTTCTCTAATCCTAGTGTCTATTTTTCATATACATTCACATAATATATAACACATAACATGTAGCATTTAAAACACATAACATGTAATGCACAATGGATTCAATGGTCTAAACCCATGCCCTGCAATCCCTAGGTAAATCATATACCTAAACTCTGATACCAAACTATGACGCTCCTAAAATCGGGGGTCCTTTGTCAACCTATTGATAACCTATCAACCTGTGAAAATACCCGTAAAGGCCGCATAACCTAACATCACGGAACAACATCCTCTTTATCGGGATCATAGACCACACAGAGCTTGGACAGAGTCTCCCTTATACCAGGCACTCCCAAACGGATAACTTGTTTATCATTCAATCACATAACCCTTCTAAGGTCCAATATATCTCAATTCATACTTAATTATTGTCCATTTAAAGCATTTGAACAAAAGAACTCAAGGCCTGAAAACATATCAAAAGCATTCTTCAAGTTTGAAATTTTAGAAGTTCGTTCAAACGTGGATTGTCGTTCGAACGAAGGTTGCTCCCAGTACTTTAGTTCTCAGTAGAGGCGCAAAAATACTATAAGCTCCTTACGTTCACACATGAAAGTGGAGTTCGAACGTGGAATGGTGTTCGAATGTGGAATGGTGTTCGAACTAAGGTTGCTCCCAATACTTTGGATCTCTGCAGAGTCTTAAGTACTGTAAGCTTCCTACGTTCGAACATGGACTGGCGTTCGAGTGTCATTTGCCTGTTTTCCTTCGATTCATTACTTTTTTAATTTCAATCCATTCCAAACTTACACGACATCATACCAAACTCATATAACATCAATTTAGACAAAATTATTGTTTATATAAGTTCTCTTTACAACCCTTTAAAATATTACATGTCAAAACTAAGTTTTCACAATGATTTTACAAAAGCACAAAATAAAGCCACATTTCAGCTTTTCTTCATCCTTGAGGCTACGAATGAGAGCCTTCCATTGGTGTGTACCCCGCACCTGAAATATTTTTTCATAAAAGGTGAGACACGCTCAATATGATATCTCTTAAAAAGGCTACTCCCCAACCTAGATGCATATAAAATGTTCATATGCACAATTCAACAAACAACAACGATTCCAAACAAGAACATGCAATTCAATGATGGAAATCACCATGTCATGCCATGAAATGAGATATGACTCACTCATGCACTTCAACCCCGAGCCTTTACTGACTCCTATAACATATGCAATGCCAATGTGTATGAAATTAGGCAATCCAAGCCCCTGCCATTAATGTTACACATCGAATGACTATTTTATAAAATAAAATTATGTGTCTTTGTTGGGTAGCAGAGTTTTACACTTGCACCGACAGAAATGTATAAATCAGTAACCGGATCTTGCACCCGAGGGAGGATCTAACCCTACTTACTATACCCGACACAAGTTTCTTTTTCATGCAACCGTGCGACTCTGTTGAACCTTGATCCAACTATACCAAGTCCACTTATCAATCACCAAGAATGGTGTTTGATCCAACAACATGCACACACACCTACACTCATGTCAATGCCCATGAATGCGATGTCTATGTGCATATGCAATGTAATCTACAATTGAGATACTAATTTCATGTTCAATATATTATGAGTACCATATGAACTATTTCAACCACATTTCAACATGTTCTGTGGCCAATTATAACATATGCATATAATTATCATAATCCATCATCAAGCATATATCAACATTTATACCCAACAACCAATTCCAAGCATATTATTACATAATTTATGCCAATAACACACTTAATTCACAAAGGCACAATATAAACACATAGCATACCCACATAACACCATTTTTCAAGAAATTACAAGCTAACAATTTCTAAATACCAATTAATGCTAGAATTTATTTTACCCATTTCATCAAATTAACCACCATAGACAAGTGTTATATATTGCTAACAACCTACTCATTTCATATCATAGCTTTATGTTGTAGATAAACCTAATCAGTGAGAAAACTCTACCTCTTGAAGCATAAAATCACTTGGCAGAAGCCTTCAAAAATCTCAAATCAAGCCCAAAACCCTTGATTTCTCCAAGCCCATTTTTTGAAATTTCACCCAAATCCATGCTTTCTAGTATGGTTACGTAACCCTCGACGAGAAGAACAACTTTTGGTCTTGACTTGACTCGATTTGAGTGACGAAACTCCGTATATCGTACAGAGATGGTGGAGCTTCCTTCTCTTATTTTCTCTCTTTCTCTATCGGGAAACACAACATAATTTCCCTTTTTATAATCTTTAGGCATTTGGTCCACACCACGCCACACGACCTCCATTCCCGGGTTTGATTTCGTCTCAAAACGATTAAATTTTATCTCGGTTTATGTTCAAATTATTCTTATTCGAACTAGTTTTAAATTATTTTCTAAATTTCAAAATTTTATTCCATATCTCGTTTTTAGGACACACAAGACCCGATTGCCTCATAAAATGCAAAAATATTGACTATCTCAAAATTTAACAAAAATTGACTAGGTAATAATATTTCGCTAGACAAATCCAACGGTGAGGTCTATTTCGTCATCCGAATTTTATAAAAATTCAGATTTTTAACCCACACCGAAGTGGAAATTTATAGTTTTGTCCTTTTTCATAAAAATTCAAATTATGCCGGGTTTTAAATATCTCCCCATTAATTTCCATACATTTTTGTCTCAGGAAGCAACATCATCTATTAGGTTGCCAATTGGCAGATTCTCATGTAATTATCATCATAACAACTCCTTCATAGCCCAAGACAGTATAGATGTGGTAGTTTTGTAATCTCATTATGTCGGCCGCTACATACTTGGGTAATAATATGATGCCCCCCAATTAACAAACCAGAGGAGTTAGAATAAATTGCAGAGAACAACAATATTGACACGCAATGGGCGTACAAAGCTATTTTCTCATAACATGCTCAATGTGATAAACCATGTTTAAAACAATTTCGGGCAAAGGAGTTCTATAATATATCCAATTCTGGGGAAAGTCCAATGAAAGAACCCGCAGTATAAATTAAATCCATGTATCTAAGAAATGGTGAATTCTTGATCTCTCTTTTTTGAAATTTTAGGAAATGAATTAAAGTCATTCTACTGAATCATCCTAGAAAGTCTTGCACTGATTTATCCCAAGTGGATCGATTTCTGCTATGCTAGTGGTATTGTAGAAGTGTCGAAGGCATCCACCTATACAGATTAGCTGGTTGTTACACCGAGTGACCTAGAGCTCATTTCTACGTACCTAGACTGTTGTTGCACCATACATGTTTGACTTGTTGATAATGTATTGTACGGTGTCAAGGGGTCTTCAAATATAACCTGGTAATTGTCACAAAGGTAAGTCCAACCTTGAGACTCTAAAGTGATCTTTCCATTATCCTTTCTTATTGTAACGTGGAATAAAAAAGTAGTCAAAGTATCTCTACCTGCAGGAGCAGAATTGGGATTTGAATTCTTATTATGATAATTTGTGAGTTCAGCGGCATGTCTACATATCTCTAGTGCACGAGTACATCTCCTAAATTAGCTGCCACCTGATATGATATTAAATATGCAAGGAGGGCGATCAAAACTCAAAAACCATTGAGAAGGAGAATTCATTAGCTATCTATCTTAGCAGATGAGTGTAAAAGTAAAATCAAGGGTATCTAAAATAGCATAAGAATCAACCTTTCTTGAAGCAAATTCTATAGCTTGTTTTTCAAATGCATCCATTCCTTTTAGACGACTTGAAATGATTTCTTGAAGTTGCTGATAATAATAGGGACCAAAGCACAGCCTGTATATGCCCTTATGGCATGAAATACAAGGAAGCAACTTCTCCGGAAAATCCATACTGTTTGCAATCTCTAAATTAATGTCATAAAAAATTAAGTTCAATTTGCACAAGTCATTATTCTGCTAGGAAGAAGATGTTACAAGAATAAATTCCTACCAATTACAATCAATTTGGAATGTGGCTTAGTAGGCCAATCAATAATGTTATACATAACCTGATACAGAAGAGGTTGTTGATAAATAACACTTTAATTTTGGAAATTTGATATTGATTTTGACTACTGATACTATTGCTCAGTAAAATGTCTAATTTAATTGATTGGTTTCGAGTTACAAGAAGATCAAGTTCATCAATGAACAGAATACAAGGCCGGTTGTCCTCCCTGTCAGTTTTGTTTCTATTTGAGAAACGCTCATTCAGCAATTGGAGAGCCTTTTTCCAACTAACCCTGTGTCCACTTAAAGCTTCATAAATAACCTGATAATGAATCCATAGATAGATGGGAAAATGAGTGCACGCTTTCAAAAATCATGACATAGACCACATTTACCGTGACTCCTTACCTTGTAAATGTTCTCTGGTGATGCAAATTTTAGACCATTAATCTCCACAAAGCAATAAGGGTTAATACTTCTTGCATCAACCTTAGACCTTAGACTCCTCATTACTGCAAGTACACCCATTGTTTGCAATTTGGCGAAAATAATGAAAAATAAAAAGAGTAAAATTTAACTAGCTAAAATATCAAGAAATGACCTATACGGCTATACCCTGTTTATCCAACCCCAATGGTTATATTTTCACAACTGATAGATTTTACCTTGCCAATACCAGGAACTCCATGAATGTACAAACATCATCCAAGGCATTGATCATCACATATGGCACCTTTTATAAAAGCAATTATCTTTTCCTTTTTCTCCGCAAAACAGAACATGCCCCTATTAGACGATGAACACAAAAAATCCTGAATTACACTTTTCAAGTCATGCGTAATTATTTCTACATGGAAGAAATCTGGGTAAAGTTGCCAACAATAGCGTTGCTTTTGCCTTTTCAAGTTCAGCCTGCTTGTGGCATCTCACATGTTCCAGGCTTTTCTTTGTCCTTATTTTTTGAATTCCAAAGATTTGCCCCTTTCGCGAGTTCTATAGCGTTAAAAAATGGTTAGACATCTTCTTCAAATAGCCACCAAACTATTAACCACATAATCTAATAAAGGAAAAGCCCATTCTACAGCCCACTGATGTGTGGGGAATTGACTAGCGACTAAATTCCTGCATTTCTCTTCATGTTCCATGTCTTCTATTTTAGAGTCATAATCCTTGCAAGAACTCCAATCTTCATCACTGTCAACTTCTTCATCATCCTACCAAATAAGACTGAGAATATAGATTACAAGAAAATGCCAATGACTTCCTTCCCCCAAATGCACTTAATTTTATGAGAACTTACCCCTTCACAATTGTCAATCTCTACAATACGCTTGAAAGTATGCCAATGTATGTCATATTCATATTCACATAAATAAACATCATCACCATTGCTTTCCTTGGCAAATTCTTTGGGATTCATAACATAACAATGCCTTATAAGAGACTCCATCTATAGAAAAAGAATTAACATAAATGGTTGAGGGAAGACAATAAAGCTCTTAAACAAAGTGTCACTGTAGGAAGTCACAGAATAATAAGCAACAAAGGATTCTGAGAGTGTGTTTGGTCCATCAAACAATTGGAAAGGACAGACAATTAAGTGAAGATTGCAAAGTTAAAAATGATACTCAATAAGCCTATAAATCAAGACATCTATAATCCAAACTCAATTTGCACTAACTGGAAATTTGATTCAATTACAAACCTAATTTATGTTATACTTTAAAAGTAGAATATTGGAGTAATAAAGCAAGTGATGATCCGGTGATACGAGTAAAGTAACTCGCAATTTTCATTATTTTTTGGGGCTCGTAATGATCCGGTGATACGAGTGCCAATGAACCATCGATGGGATGAATGCCCAATTTTTGTTTCGATGCATTGGAATTCTTGGTGGATTTCGGGTTATGAGTAACTAATTTTTTGTTGGTTTGGGAATTGAAGTGAAGGAATTTTAGGAGGGAAGATCTGGGTAAAGGCAGAACAAGGGAGGAGATGAGGAAAAAGGAGTGGCAGCGAGGGGTTGTAGGGATTAGAGTGGTTGGGTTAGGTGTAGGGGAACAATAGTGTGGGCTTTGTTGCTTGGGGTTCTTGTGATGAGGTGAAGATTGCTTTTATTTTGTCTTTGGGTTTCAGCCATTGAGGCGGAGGTGTGGTAGAGATTGTAGATGTGGGATGGAAGAGTGACAAAGATTACAGATGTGGGTGTCGAGATGAAGGAGCTAGAAAAGTGAGAGAGAATCGGAGGGAATTGGCAGGAAAACACCGTCAATTTGGCTGCTTTTTTTAAATAGAGGGACTATTGGGAGAGACGAGATAATGAACTACGGCTTGGGACCATGGGATTACAATATAATCACAGGCAAAGATCCACAACATTTATAATATAAAACAGGGTAGACTTCAATAAATCCATTTAACGGTCTCAAATAAACTCATCTAACGGTCATCAACATCTCTCTCAGAACAATTTATATTGAATCATACCTTCGGGTACGGGTTACTACTATTCGTGTGATATTCTCAAATCTACATTGTTTTGAGAACAAATCCAAACAATGTTTTTTGTTGTTGAAACGCAAACAACAACAATAACAAAATGAAGGTATGGGTGTCGATTTTTTATCCAAACAAACAGGACATCAATCCGAACATTAGAATGTTTGACATGAAAAATAGTAGAATTAAATGGTATGATCTTATTTTTTCTTGATTTGGTATTGCATCAATTGTCTTAGAATCAAAAATTTTAAATATAATTTCGCTAATATTTTAGATCAAATAGATTTTTAATTCATGAATTTAATTGAGAAAGAAAGGGATATTAGTTCTACAGTTTTTGGTTCACTATTTATTCGAAGATAACATTAACATAACATAACTAGAACATAAATAAGCAAGAAAGATAAGTCCAATATTATTTAAGGAATGACAGAGTATGACTTTGAAATCCCCTAAATGAAGGTTATTGTAAGTTTGAATTCAATTCTCTCTATTTCTCTCCTTTCAAGAACATGATTACGCTACAGTAACTGTGATGCCCCTAAAACAGGGGATCCTTTGTCAACTCGTTGATCATCCATCAACCCACAGAAGTACTCGTGTGTGTCATTTAACCCGACACCATGACATAACATCTCCATTACCGAGGTTACATTCGACACAGAGTTTGGACAGAGTCTCCCTTGTACCGGGCACTCCCAAATGCATAACCTATGTACATTATATCGATTGATCATTCAAAGGTCCCATATACATCAATTTATACTTATTATTACCCCCACGTACCTCCTTTGAGAAAAAGGAGTCGATACCCAGAGGTGTAGCAAAAGCATTTAAATTTGTTGAAATTTGGAGAAAACATACTGGTAGAAGGGCTCTAATTCCTACTGGTAGAAGGGTTCACTGGACTTAACTTTTCAAAAAATGAAGGAAACCTAACAGTAGAAGAAATCCATGTTCTACGGGTAGAAAAACCTTAGAAAAACCTTCTGGAATTCTTCTACTGGAAGAAAACTTGATGTTCTACCAGTAGAAGAACCTAGTGGAAATGTTCTACTGGTAGATCTCCCTAGTTTTTCACTAATTCCATCCTTTTTCAATTCCAATTCATTCCAACCTCATTCAACATCAATCTAAACTCATATAACATGAAATTTTATATTAAACACAGTTCATCCGAGTATAATTACAATCATTTACATACAATTACATGTCCAAAACTAAATTACATAATAGTTTTACAAAAATGGGATTTAAAAGCCACATTTCGGCTTTTCTTCATCAATGAGGGCCCAAATGAGAGCCGTCCACTAGCGTATGTCCCGCACCTAAAATATTGTCTTCATAAAGGGTGAGTCACGCCCAACAGGTTATCTCCAAAAGAGGTTACTCCCTAACCTAGACGTATATGAAATGTTCACATGCAATTCAACAAGCAATAAATAATACATTCAAGAATATGCAATTCATAATGGATCCCCTATGTCATGTCATGTTATGAGATGAGACTCACACATGCAATGCAACCCGAACCTTCATCGGCATCCTCAACACATGCAATGTCATGCGTATGAATCTAGGCATTCCAAGCCCCCATCATTGATGTTACACATCCAATGACCAGTTTAAAAATGAACCATGTGTCTTTCTTGGGTACACGGATTTTGATATCTCACCACTGGTTCCGCACACCGATATACTTTTTTGGACTTGCACGGACGAAAATGTATAAACCAATAGTCGGGTCTTGCATCCAACGGAGAATTTAGCCCTTCTTGCTATACCCAACACAAGTTTTTCATGCAACCGTGCAACTCAGCCAGACCTAGGTCCAACCTTCCCGAGTCCACGCCTTAACCACCAAGAATGGTGTTTGATCCAAAAACATGCACACACACACCCCCACACTCATGTCAAATATCCATGAATGTAATGTTTCTTGTGCATATGCAAATGTAATGTACACTTGTAATTGCATTATCATGTTCACATGTCATGAGCTCAATATGAATATTTAGATATCCATCAACATTTCTTTCCATTGTCAATTACATCATAACAATATGACTACCATCAATAACTCCAATGTCAATATATTATAATGCATATACCAACATCAAATCTCAAGCATAACATAATCAATACAAATAACACAGTTAATCCACATAGGCATTTTATCAAACACCTTCAGGGCATAAATGTAAACACATAGCATGTGCAATCAATACATTACTCAATAAATCACAAACAAGTAATTTCTAAATATCCAATTCATGCTAGAATTGATTTTAAGTATTCTCAATTCCCATTTCTCACATTTCAACTACCATAGGTATGAGCTATACATAAGATTACATCTCTAACACCCTACTCATTCCATATATCAACCCTAGGTTGGAAATAAACCTAAGTAGGAAAGTAACCCTTGATCTTAAAGCATAAAACAAGTGGTAGAAGTCTTCAAGAACCCAAATCAAGCCTTAGCCCTTGATTCCCCCAAATCCCATCTTTTGAACTTCGTCAAAATCCATGATTTTTGGTATGTAGGTGTAGCCCTTGTCGCATATATAAACTTTAGTTCTTGGACCGAAGGATTTCGACCAAGGGTTTGCTCTAGATCGTAGAGAAAAGATGGAAGAACCTTGGTTTTCTCCTTTCTCTCTCCCTCCTCTCTATTTTAAGAAAATCCAACTGAACAATATGGAGAAAATCTAATTTTCTCCCCTATTTATACTCCTTGGAATACTTGGCCCTCGTCATACCATATGTTCGCATTTCCCAGGTCCAGTTTCATTTCGAATCAATTAAATTTTATCCCAATTTATGTATCTCTTTGCACCCATTTATACTTGCTTTTGTGGTGAAAATGGGAGAAAATATATTTAAACTCACTTTTAATGGAGATTCATATGATTGTAGGTAAAGAACAGGTCAGGGCGTGTGTTAAGCCCCCCATCAAGTGCTCAAAGGCAATAGAGAAGAAAGGAAGGCTTAACGGATAGCTCAGGACATCAAGAGACCAAGAAAATGTCAAAACAGGAGAAAAGCTACTGGTAGAAGTTCATTAAAACCTACTAGTAGAAATCAGCAAAAACCTACCAGTAGAAGTTCCAAAACCTACCGATAGGTTTAGTCCAGTGGAATTTTTCTACCGCAGCCCCTGTCAAAACCTACCAGTAGATTTTGCTTACAGGAAAAAACCTACCAATAGGTTTTTGATCGTTCTACTAGTAGGTTTTGCCTAGAAATGCCAGAAGCCTGCAAACACGAATCCACCTACTTTAGGGGCCTACCTCTTGTCATCCCACACTTGCCCTGACATCTATGACACACCATGATGCTCTCTTACACCTAAAGTCTAATTTTTGAAGAGAAAGCACAGGAGAGGTATGAGAGAGAAGAAGGGTGGTTGGTGAAGGCATGGGAAGTGCATGTGTGGCTTGTCCTTGCTTATTGAAGTGTCTAATCCCTTCCCACTCATTGGAAGTCAGCTCACATAGACAATGAAAGGGGTATGGACGAATTTTGACCAGGCTACACATAATTATTCAATTTTTACACAAGTTTAAAGGGAGAAACTCAAGGAAGAAGATGAAGTTTTTAGAGAGAGAAAGTTAGATTTTCACAATTCCTCTACCATTTTCAGTCTAGTAAGCTTTGTAATACTTGTAATCTTTCTTTTTTTTCATTTTAAACTCTTCCATTCAAGTTGTAATCTAGCTTAATCAAGTGTTTTAGCATTTCACTTTTTACATTTGGGTTTTTTCCTTTTCAAGCTTGTAAGTTGGGTGTGAATGATATTGTTCTTGTAGTCTAAACATTTTCTAGCATCAATACAAGTTTCTTTCTTCATTTCATGATCATGTCTTTTTATATTATGTTTGTTCTTGCATCTACTATGACTAGCTAGACTTTTAGTTAGCTAATCCAAGGAAAATTTTCTCCTGGGTATGTGAAATTAACTCTCCTTCATTCTTCCTCGTAGTGTAAAGTGTTTGGTTTGACTAGGTCGAGTGTGGATGTGGTTGTAGGCTCTTGATACACTGTAGACTTGTCACGGGGTATGTTTTGGCCTAATAAATCCACACTAGTCCCTCACTTCCTACAAATCAATCAAACACATGCATTATTGGTTAAATGACTTGAATCGATTTGGCATTCCCACTTGATTGACCCCTATGGATTAGCCAACCTTGTTTTCTTTCACGTTTTTAACAAAACACAAGTCACCAAAACACCAAAAGTCAAGATTTTTCAATTTTCATTTTCTCTTTTCAAATCACCTTTCAAAAGCAATTTGAACTTCCTTTCTTGAGGAGACGACCTTGGAATACCTGTTCCAAGTAAAATATGACATTGCAAGTCTCTCTTCGCTTGGAGAGCACTAATCCACACACACGTTTTGTTCATACACACGATTTTTCTCATTTCTTGCATTCAAACCTGAGGGAGAGTGACACTCATCATTTCGTATAAGCCATATACACACAATTCGAGTTGATGTTTGGAGATTAGGGAAAATCGTCAAGCAGTACTTGATTATACGCGGTCCCTGATGGACAATATCTCTGTGTCCTATCCCTAGGACTCGATCACCCTACTCAGTAGGGAAGACATAGCCACTAAACTCCCTAAAATGCCTTGAGCCTGACTCAGGCAATGTGTCCAAACTGCCCCACAATCTCGAGCATCTACCACTCTTGGGAAACCACACTAGCCAAGATTTTCAGTGACTTCTGGTTGAGTGCATCAGCCACCACATTTGCGTTATCGGAATGGTAATGCAAAACGAAGTCATAGTCCTATAAATACTTCATCCACCTGTGTTGTCTTATGTTGAGGTCCTGCTGCGTAAAAAAGTATTTCAGACTCTTCTAGTTCGAAAACACCTCAAACTGCTCACCATATAAATAAGGGCGCCAAGCCTTTAAGGCAAAGACAATGGATGCCAACTCAATGTCATGCGTTGGGTAGTTCTGCTTGTGGCTGCTCTTTTACTGCCGAGAAACATAAGCTACCACCCTCCCAAACTGCATTAATACACACCCGCGTCCATCCTTAGAGGCATCACAATACACCATATACCTCTGTCCTCTCTCTGAAACTATCAGAATAGGAGCTGAAATAATTCTCTTTCTCAACTCTTGGAATGCTCTCTCACACGAGTCCTCCCACTGAAAATTAACCTCCTTCCAGGTCAATTTAATCATAGGTGAAACTAGTCAGGAGAAGTCCTCAATGAACCTCCTATACTACCCTGCCAATCCCAAGAAATTTCATATCTTAAAGACTAACTTCGACCTCTCCCAACTCATAACTACCTCAACCTTCTCTAGGTCCATGGATACACCCGAAGCTAACACCATGTGTCCCAAGAAGTTCACCTCCTCAGCCAAAATTTACACTTGCTAAACTTGGCGTACAATTGATAGTCTCTCAAGGTTTGGAGAATAACCGTCAAGTGACCTTCATGCTCCTCTTCAGAATTGGAGTAGATCAAGATGTCGTCAACAAAAACCACGACAAACTAATCTAGGTTGGGTTGGAACACCTTGTGCGTGAGATCCATGAATGCTGCCAAGGTATTCGTCAATACGAATGGCATCACTATAAAATCGAAATGCCCATATCACGTTCTAAATGTCGTCTTAGGGATATCTACCTCCCTAATCCTTAACTAATGGTATCTCATGCAAAGATTTATCTTGGAGTAAACTCTCACCCCTCTCAGCTGATCAAAAAAATCATCAATCCGCGGCAAAGACTACCTATTATTGATAGTAACCCAATTCAATTACCAATAATCTATACATAATCGAAGGGTCTTGTCCTTCTTCTTGGCAAACAATATTAAAGCGCCCCTATGTGAGGTACTCAGTCTAATGAAGCTCTTGTCTAACAATTCTTGCAATTGGACTTTGAGTTCTTACAACTCTGCAGGTGTCATTCTATGCAGAGTCATAGAAATAGGGGATGTACCGGGGTGCAACTCAATGGTGAAGTCTACATCCTAATGTGGAGGTAATCCAGTAGTTCATCCGAAAAAATATCCTCCTACTCACAAACTACCTAAGGCAGACCAAACTCCTATCTCACCTCATCCTCTAGCGTAAGGCTTGCAAGTCAGCCCATCAATTGTCCATGCCAATGGAAATCAAACACCACTTGGGATAAAACATCATGTTTCTCCCCCTAAAACTTGAAACAAACACCTTCTCGTGTATAAGAAATGACCATTTTCTGATCATAATCAATGACGACTCAGTTTGTCGCCAACCAATCCATCCCTAGAATGACATCAAACTTTGACATATCTATGACCCTAAGGTCCACGGTGAGTAGAATCTCCGAGATCTCTAGCTCACAACCCTGACATATCTAATCAATACATAGTCGAGCTCCTAGGGGAGAACTCACATACAATGGCTCTTCCAAGGTCTGAACCTCTAAACTCAAGTCCCTCACACATGATGCAGAAATAAATGAATGCGATGCAACATAGTCAAATAGCACTCTAGCCCAAAAATGAGAAAGTAGAAATGTACCCTGAACAGCTGACTGATCCACCAGCTCAGCCTGAGGTATGATGGCATAGACTAGCCCCTGGGTCCCCGAAGTCCTGGCCTGCAAGCCCTATCCTTGGCCTCGACCCATGCCCTGGCCCACTTGGGATAAAACATCATGTTTCTCCCCCTGAAACTTGAAACAAACACCTTCTCGTGTATAAGCAGTGACCATTTTCTAATCATAATCAATTACGACTCAGTTTGCCGCCAACCAATCCATCCTTAGAATGACATCAAACTTTGACATATCTATGACCCTAAGGTCCACGGTGAGTAGAATCTCCGAGATCTCTAACTCACAACCCTGATATATCTAATCAATACATAACCAAGCTCCTAGGGGAGAACTCACATGCAATGGCTCTTCCAAGGTCTCAACCTCTAAACTCAAGTCCCTCACACATGATGCAGAAATAAATGAATGCGATGCAGCATAGTCAAATAGCACTCTA
This sequence comes from Ilex paraguariensis, assembly GCA_963454935.2. Lineage (NCBI taxonomy): Eukaryota > Viridiplantae > Streptophyta > Magnoliopsida > Aquifoliales > Aquifoliaceae > Ilex > Ilex paraguariensis. The sequence continues at coordinate 68,118 of CAUOFW020001029.1, read as the reverse complement.
GCCCAAAAGCGAGAAAGTAGAAATGTACCCTGAACAGCTGACTGATCCACCAGCTCAGCCTGAGGTATGATGGCATAGAGTAGCCCCTGGGTCCCCGAAGTCCTAGCCTGCAAGCCCTATCCTTGGCCTCGACCCATGCCCTGGCCCATTTGGCCTGATTGCGAAGTCCCCACTAATGAAGTAATAGGGACTTGTGTAGCACCCTAGAACTGAAACTAATTTTTTTAGCCCATAGTGGGGTAGGGAGAAATGAAAAAAGTCTGTGGATGCCCCAGCGATGACTGGAACTGAGATGTCCCATAGCTCTGGGATCTCTGCCTCTGAGGATAATCCCGCTTCATGTGACAATAAAAACAAGTCATTTGGCCTGCTTGGCTGGAAGCCTTGAAGTTTTTCCCACCATGGGAGGATTGACATTGGCCATGGCCTTGATAGTTGTGGCCCTGTCCTTGAAACCCTTGTGGGGCAGAAGTCTTTTACTTCTTCTCCAAACTAGAAGAAAATGATTGACCTTCCTTCTTCTTGTCCTTGGCACCCGACTCCCAAATGCTCTTTGTGTCGTCCTCCTCTCTCTCAATGGTCATTGTCATCTCAACCATCAAGTCCAAATCTTTTAGGCGGTGGCCCATAATCTTTCCCCAGATGGATAATTTCAAACCATCCTCAAACCTCCTCACTTTGACCATGTTTGTGGCCACATAACCATCGGGGGAAATAGGCTAACTCAGTGAACTTAGTCACGTATTCCATCACCGTTATGGTCCCCTACTTCAAATCTAAGAACTCCAGGGCTTTCGCATGTCAAACAGCCATTGAGAAGTACTTGTCCATGAAGATCTCCCGAAACTCTCCCCATGTCATTGCCTCTAGGTTCTTTGAGGTCTTTGCCCAATCCCACTACAAATAGGCCTCTCCTTCTAGCTGGAATGCAACTAGCCTGATCTTAGTGGCATTAGATGTGATCTCCACGGCCTCTAGGATCTTTTTAACTTGCTGGAACCAATGGTCAGCTACTATCGGATCTGCTCCTCCCATGAAAGTCGGTGTCTTGTGTGCCTTAAACTTTTGGAGGTTACTTGATCCCCTTTGGCCCACATTGGTGCTAGCTTGTGCAAAGGTAGCCGCCATTGTGCCTATAACCTCCATAAAGGCTTGTTGGTCAAAGGCCAATGGTGATCCATTGTTATTCCACCCACCTCCGCGACCATTCCAATGTCCTCTCCCTTTATTTGCCATTTACATACAAGTCAAACAGCAATAAAGCACTAACTTAGTATCCAAAGGTAGAGATCTAGTGGAAACTTTGAGATTTGTCTCCTTGTCTCACTAGTAGACATTAATACCATGAACCGTCCCGTTCCTTCTTTTTTTGACTCCCAAGTTATATTCTCTAACCCTAGTGTCTCTTTTTCATATATATTTAACCATGCATATTATTCATATAACACATAATATGTAACATTTAATGCACATAACATGAAACACACAATGGATGCAATGGCCTAGACTTATGTCCCGCAAGCCCTAGGAAAAACGAGAACCTAGGCCCTGATACCAAGCGGTCATACCCCTAAAAATGAGGGTCCTTTGTCAATCTGTTGATCACCCATCAACCCGCAGAAGTACTCATGTGTGCCACATAACCTGACACCATAACACAACATCCCCATTACTGGGGTCACAACCGACATAGAGTTTGGACAGAGTCTCCCTTATACCTAACACTCCCAAACACATAACTGTGTACATTATATCGTTTGACCATTCCAAGGTCCCATATACATCAATTTATACTTATTATTACCCCATGTACCTCCTTTGAGCAAAAGGAGTCGATGACCAGAGTTGTAGCAAAAAGCATTTAAATTTGTTAAAATTTAGAGAAAACCTACCAGTAGAAGGACTCTGATTCCTACAGGTAAAAAGTTCACTAGACTTAACTTTTCAAAAACTAAAGGAAACTTACCGGTATAAGGAGTGTTTGTTCTACCGACACAAAACCTTTTGGAATTCTTCTACCAGTAGGAAACTCGACGTTCTACCGATAGAAGAACCTACTGAAAATGTTCCACCGGTAGATAACCAACGTTCTACGGGTAGATCTCCCTAGTTTTTCCCCGATTCCATCCTTTTTCAATTTCAATTCATTCCAACCTCATTCAACATCAACCCAAACTCATATAACATGAAATTTTACATTAAACACAGTTCATATGAGTTCGATTACAATCATTTACATACAATTACATGTTCAAAACTAAAGTACATAATAGTTTTACAAAAATGTGATTTAAAAGCCACATTTTGACTTTTTTTCATCAATGAGGGCCTGAGTGAGAGTCATCCACCGGCGCATGTCCCGGTTCTAAAATATTGTCCCCATAAAGGGTGAGCTACGATCAATAAGATATCTTTTAAAGATGTTATTGCCCAATCTAAATGCATATGAAATATTCACATGCAATTCAACAAGCAACAAATAATCCATTCAAAAATATGTAATTCATAATGGATCCTATATGTCATGTCAAACTATGAGATGAGACTCACACATGCAAAACAATCCAGAGCCTTCATCAGCTCCCTCAACACATGCAATGTCATGTGTATGAATCCAGGCATTCCAAACTCTCGTCATTGATATTACACATCCAATGACCATTTTAAAAATGAATCATGTGTCTTTCTTGGATACACAGATTTTGGTGTCTCACTGCTAGTTTCGCACATTGATACACTTTTTTGGACTTGTACTGATAGAAGTGTATAAACCAGTAGTCAAGTCTTGCACCCGAAGGAGAATCTAACCCTTCTTACTATATCCAACACAAGTTTTTCATGCAACCGTACAACTCAGCTGGACCTAGGTCCAACCTTCCCGAGTCCATGCCTCAACCACCAAGAATGGTGTTTGATCCAAAAACATGCACACACACACCCCCACACTCATGTCAAATGTCCATGAATGTAATGTTTCCTGTGCATATGCAAATGTAATGTACACTTGCAATTTCATTATCATGTTCACATGTCATGAGCTCAATATGAACATTTAGATATCCATCAACATTTTTTTCCATGGTCAATTACATCATAAGCATATAACCATCATCAATAACCCCAATGTCAATATATCATAATTTATATACCAACATCAAATCTCAAGCATGTTATAACATAATCAATGCAAATAACACACTTAATCCACATAGGCATTTCATCAAACACCTTCAAGACATAAATGTAAACATGTAGCATGTCAAATCAATACATTACTCAAGAAATCACAAACAAGTAATTTCTAAACACCCAATTCATGCTAGAATTGATTTTAACTATTCTCAATACCCAATTTTCACATTTCAACTACCATAGGTATGTGTTATACATGAGATTACATCTCTAACACCCTACCCATTTCATATGTCAACCCTATGTTGGAAATAAACCTAATTAGGAAATTAAGCCTACTTCTTGAAGCATAAAACAAGTGGTAGAAGCCTTCAAGAACCCAAATCAAGCTTTTAGCCCATGATTTTTCCAAATTCTGTCTTTTGAACTTTGTCAAATCCGTGTTTTTTGGTACATAGGCGTAACCCTCATCGTGTAGATAAACTTTAGTTCTTGGCCTGAAGGATTTTGACCAAGGGTTTGCTCTAGATCGTATAGAGAATATGAAAAAACCTTGGTTTTCTCCTTTCTCTCTCCCTCCTTTCTATTTTCGAAAAACTAAGCTGAAAAATGGAGAGAAAATCTAATTTTTTTTTCCTATTTATACTCCTTAGAATACTTGGCCCTCATCGCGCCATGCGTTTGCCTTTTCCAGGTCCAGTTTCGTCTCGAATCAATTAATTTCGTCTCAATTCAAGTTTAAAATATTTTTATTTGAATAAAATTTAAATTATTTTCTAATTTTTTGAAATTTAATTTTTGGTCTCGTTTATTTAGGTCACACAATCGCCTCATAAAAAGCGAAAAATCTAACTATCTTAGAATTTAACAAAAATTGACTGGGTAACTATATTTTGTGAGGCGAATCCAACGATGAGTTCCATTTCATCATCCGAGTTCTAGAAACATTTGGGTTTCCAACCTGTATTGTAGTGACTAATTACCATTTTGTTCTTTTTCATAAAAATTCAAATTTTTCTTGGGTTTTACGGTAACCCAGTCAAGTTTCTGGTTTGTTTTGACTCTCACACAACTGTATCGTATTAAGAGCATCTATTGTAGAAATCGAAATCTGGATGATAGTAAGTGTCTTTGTGACCAATCTTTAGCTCGGTAACCCCTAAAAGATCTCTTAGCCCAGGATCTTTCCCTAATTACAATGACTTCTCTAAACCAATACGCATCCTCCCAAAATATGAATACATTGCCAAACATTAAATATTAAGAAAGTAAAAATTTCATATGACTGTCCTGGGGTCAATGAAGAAACTTATGCAAATACAATTAGGAGTAAAGAAGCAAAAAATTTAACATGTATGCTATTGAAATGATGGTATTTACAAAAACCCAATCAATTTCAAAATTTGATACACTATGATGCAAAGAAGTGTTTTAGACCTACCCTTTGAATGGAACATGGAAAAAATACCTTGGAAGCTATAGAATATAATATATTTCTTTAAGTGAGATTTGTTTAGCATGATCAGATGATGTTTTGATACATTAATGAGGTTGATTTTATCATTATATGGATGATATGTCATTATATTACTTTGTTTGCTGATTGGATTTTTATATGTATGAGTTATTATATTTTTTGGGTTCTCCAGTGGGGATGTATAGTAAGACAAGCTCACATTTCAATTGGTGTCAATTCTATCATGCGTGAATCCTCTTTCAGTCAGCTTCTTAAGTATCAAATTACTTGGACAATATGTGACATGCTGATAAACTTTTGAGCCCTTGCATAGGAGATGAATGGGGTGCACAGATGGACAATTCTCTTGCTTTAATTGTTCTTCTAGGGTCAATAGAGACTTACCTTAAGGTTTTATTTGACAGCATTGTATCCAGCTCCACTTTACACTCCAGTGATGCCGACAACCCCAGTAGATAATGATATAAATAACACCATAGTAAGTGAAATACTTGAAATTTGTGCTTCATATGTCTTGTCTGTTCACTTACTATTATTATTTCTAATGAGCTTTATGTGTTGCAAATTTTTATTGGTAATCTGGACCCTAATGTTACTAAAGAGGAGTTGAAGCATATGTTTTCACAGGTTGGGGAAATTGTCTATGTCAAGATCCCGGCAGTTAGGAGATGAGGTTTTGTGCAGTTTGTAGCCATGTCTATTTTTGGCAAAACTCTTGTATTTGACCTTCCTTCTGCTTTGCTTGTAACCAATTTCTCTCATATCAGATTATTTCATCATTTGTGCAAGACATCCGCCGAAGAAGCGATCCAAAGGATGCATGGAACTCAAATTGGTCAACAAGTAGTATGCCTTTCTTGGGGCCAGAGTCCAACAACTGGATTTCTTGTTAGATTGCTCATATTTAGCAATTGCTCACTTGGGGATTTTAAGTTTGATATATTCAGTAGTAAGAATATTCAGTGGCTATGAATGTGAAACCTTTCTAATTCAAAGCCAGTAAAGCATTTGGGAAACAAAATAATTGGTCAAAATCACAAAATGGAGAATGACATCAAATGATCCATTATAAATATTTAGCTGGAGGATAGCAAGCAAAGTAGGGTTGAAGGTTAATCTATTAGAGAATCATTAAAGGCAACTGTGACATTAGAAATACGACTGTTTGATTTCTATAAATGAAGGGTGATTATACCTAGAGGTTTAAATAATATTGCATAATTGGCCTAGCAAGATGGTTTAAACTATCCCTATTAACCTTTGATATCTGTTAGCATCTACAGCTAGAAAATATTATTGCTTAAGCCTTATATATAGTAGGGCAACACAAAACAAATGAAACAACTAAACTACCCCTACTATTAAATATCTGAAGGTACTCTAACATCTACATCTCATATGGCATAATATTGTCCACTTTGGGCCCACTAGCCCTCACGGCTTTGTTCCTCCTAGTACCCCTGGGAAAAGGCCTAATACGAGAGTGGCGACACTCGCCCACCCCCATCAGAGTAGCGCAATGCAGTGGCCCACCCACCATATAATACTGTCCTCTTTGGCAGAAGTACCCCTCTCCCTCAAGGTTTTGTTTCCCTCAGAGTACCCCTCTGGGGAAGGCCTTATGTCATGTAAGGCAAGGGGCTTACTAATAAGTCCAGCAACTTTCCCCTCCCTAACTGGTGTAAGACACCAGGATCTCACATGTTGAGAGGCAAAAAATTAGTGAGAAGGGTCTTCTTTGCCTTGATATTCCAACGAGATGGAACTCTACGTATTTGAAGCTCAAAGTTGTAGAACAGTACCAAGGTGCATTTGATTTGTTGCAAGAAGATGATGGGCAATTTGCAAGTCAATTAAGTGAGGGGGGGTGGTTTAGGGCCACCTACATTTGATGATTGGGACATTATTCGTGTGTTTATGAAGTTTTTGAAACTCTTCTATGAAGTCACATTACGCATTTATGGATCATTGTATACCACATCTAATTTGTTTTTTCAAGAACTTTCTATTGTGTATGATCATTTGCAAGGTTATTGTGAAGATGATGACTATATTTTGAGTACCATGACTATGAGAATGAAATGCAAGTATGATAAGTATTGGGGTCATTTAGATAATATTAATTTGATGTTGTTTGTTGCTATTGTACTTGACCCACGCTATAAATTGGATGCTTTAGAATTTTGGCTCAATGACAATTACAAGGCTGAGGATGAAGTAGTTAAGGTTCAAGTAGTTGAAAAGATCAAAAGGGTTATTAACTAGTTATGCCAACAGTACACTAGATTTAGTGTGGGGTGTGGAGTGGGGTCACGTGTTGACCATGAGAAAAATGTGTCTTCGACTGAGATGTTTGTTCAAGATCAAATACATACAAATTTCATGAATAGATACCACAAGTATAGGGCTGAGAAAGGTAATGTGGACAACAAATCAGAGTTGGATCGATATTTGATGGAGGATGTTGAATTTGTTAGTGCCAATTTTGATATTTTAAATTGGTGGAAAGTTAATTCTTCTAAATTCCTGATTCTTGCCAAAATAGCTCGTGATGTGTTAGCTATTCCTATTTCTACGGTGGCATCAAAATCGACTTTTAGCACTGGGGGTCGTAATTTAGATTCTTTTCGGAGTTGTCTGGCACCCAAAATAGTTGAGGGTCTCATATGTGCACAAAATTGGCTTCAATCGTAATCCATTGCTTATGACTTTGAACATGTTTTGGAGGATTCAGAAAGTTATAAACTAGATTCAGGTTTCTATGCTTTTATTGTTACTTTTTATTATTTGTTGATGAGTTTTTCGTATCTAATTTTTTTTCATACTATTTTTTATCTCAAAAATAACTGCAGAGACAATTGCAATTTCTCTTGAGTGAAGAGAGGTGAATGACACTAACAAAAAAAATGTTATTTAACTTTTGTATATTTTTTTTAATAATTATAAGAGTATTTGTGTGGTATAATTTATATTGTAGTAGATGTTTGAGTTGTTAAAATATGAATTTATTTTTTGTGTAGGTTACACAATTTGTGGTGAACTATCACAGACAGGACAATTATGATTTTAATGTATTTCATATGGTTTAAATTTAAATTAATTGTTATTGTATTTCTGTAACAATTATGGTAAATTGATGTTCATACTTTCTTGTGTTTTATTATAATTGTTATTGTAGTTGTTTTAGATTTGAGTGTTATTGATTTATTGTGTTGTTAAATTGGTGCATGTTATTTAATTAAATTATTAAAATGATCCAAAAATTATTAGCTACAAAAATCTTTACCGGACTTCCTGCCCGATTAATCGGGTAGGAAGTCGGATAGGAATATCACATCTGATCGGGTAGGGTAGGCCAAGAAAAATCTCTTCCACAAAGTGTCGGATAGGAAGATGAAAGAGCATATTTCCTACCTGTAGGGTAGGGTGAACACTCCTACCAATAGCTATCTAATCAAGATAATTTTTATTGTTTGTGTAAAGGAAGAAGATAAACTCTTTATTAGCTACTCGTATTAATTTATTTAAAAGTTGAATTGCAAGCAGTGTTTCTGGATGCCTATGTTTCAGTTGCCTACTGTAACCATCAACCCCAAGAGCTAACTGTATGTCAGGTGCTGGACCAGTGATGGAACAAAGAGAGGAACTATATGATCCTTTGGCTACACCAGATGTTGACAAGTGAATATTGCTTCCTTTATGCCTCTCTGAGCGAGATATATATGCATTATTAAATACCTTAGGAGGACTATATAATTGTTTTCTTTGATGCTGATGCCTAGGTTAAATGCTGCTTACCTTGCTGTCCATGGAAATGCCATTTTGGGCCGATCCTTATGGCAGAAGACCTCATCACTCTCCCAAAAAGCTTAGTTTCCTACTGCAATGCCTTGTTCATATAATGGCCTTTGTTTGGATTTGTGCTGCTATGCACCTGCATCTGTATGCAACAAAACACGCTCGAGGAGAGTTGGTTTTGTACGTTGTGTTTTGCTCACGAGGTTTGCCTCTCTTTTTCATTTGCCACTGTAAAGGTGTACTTTTCGGTTCATCGCGCCTGTGTTTTGGAAGGATTTGCTCCGTTGCAGAAATTATAAACCACTTTTCTGATTGTTCCTCAATTCACTTTGCTAATTAGATTCTCGCCTGGTTATTATATATTTGCAATCTGTATACGCAAGATTTTGGCAAGTCAGGTGACTAGCATCAAATATAGCAAGATCATGCTTGTATCTGGGGACTTTGTACAGGGCAGAGGCAACTAGGAAAATCAGATCAAGTCTGATGCTAGACATGGGTCGCCATTGCACTTCTAATTAAGAAAAGCAAAATCCGTCTTCCCCCAGCCCAACCTAACTGGACATTCAGTTTCGACTTGTGCAACGAAGCTGGTGATTAAACAATCGCAATTGCCAAATGATTTGATGCACTTGCAGTCTTGCTGCGGGTTTGCTTCCTTCGAGGCTTCTCCATGCAAAATTGTCAGATATGCCACATCACGACTAAATGCTGGCATTAAACCGTCTTATGGCCATATCAGATATTTGCTAGCGTAGCAGCAGGAAAAAACAGTGCATGGATTTAGATTTTTTTATTATATTTGTCCTCAATTTCTTTCAATGGACATTTCAAAATCAAAATTCAAGAAAAGGATAAAAAAATTAGTTTTTGTTAACCAAAATTCAACAAAATGGATGAGTTGTCAATCTGGCATAACAATAAAAAGTGAGGAAGTTATCCCTAAATCTAGAATAACCATAAAAAGTGAGGAAGGTATCCGTGCAGAAAGATTATTGCTTGCGTTTTTCTTGCATCTTGAATCACAAATACTTAGCCAGCCATGGTAGCTCCTTCCCGTCTTTCAATGCAAATGCTACATCATCACTGCCACAAAGCAACATAAAGATCAGAGTCATAGTTTTCCAAGGCAAATCTAATATAGGTACAGGGTTTACTGATGCTCTCTCTCTGTATGTGTGTGTGTGTGTGTGTGTGTGTGTGTGTGTGTGTGAGAGAGAGAGAGAGAGAGAGAGAGAAAGAGTGAGTTTGGTCTTGGGTGGTCAGTGTCTTCCCTATTGCATACCAATACTGCCGTCTGAATTAAGGGTATCGTCCTCTTGGGGTTATTAGGTTCATCTATGGTTAAACCAGAAGATGATGTCAAAATTGAAGTTGCTACTCCTAGCACATGGTAGGTATCAGGTCTACTTTGAAAGGGCCAGCTTCTAAGCTATATAAGCGGCATCACTGGTGGTGTAAGCCAGTGCTGTTATTCTACTTATTTCAAGAATCCAATAATTTGCCTGAAGTCGTAGATAAAAGGATTTTACATGAACAAAAATCGCACGGACACTCACAAAAGTAGAGGGACAAGGAAAAGGTGTATGAAACGACGTAACTCGAGGAACAGGTTTGAATGACACAAGACATTACTGGAAAAAGGGGGCAATGAGAATGCACTAGGTAATATATAAATAGAACCCCTTCTCTCATTCCTTTAACACACAATTCTAGAGAACATAACAATGCTGAGGGATTGAGAGTCCTTGTGTTCCTGTTGACTTCTTGTTTTGAGCAATTTTCTACTCAAAGAAAACAGAACATTAGGCTAGATTTTGTTTTTCATTGAAAAATTGAAACAAAAGAAACTGAAGACCAAGTGGTTACAGCCCAATGTTTGACGCTCAGTGCTAGAATAGTTCAAAGGGCTCCTAAATGTCGTGGAGGTATCATTGAATGCTATCGACTTCTGGTAACAACACATTTTCAGGATTAATTTCTGGATGCTAGGAGACGAGTTTGTTGTAGTGTTCGGATTCAATTGGGTGGTGGAACACCCATTTGCATTGCCACAAACTTAAGAAAACCATATTCCAACTATCTAAGATCGACTACATAAATCCTGCTTTTCTATTAAACTCTATCAAAGAATATTTCTGTTAGCCCATAAGTATTCATATCTTCTTTCAATATCTCATTCAAAGTTAATTTCAATCTACCTTGCCCTCTCGCATTACTACTGATAAGTATCATATTACTCTTTTATTGGTGCAACTCCTGGCCTTACATATATATTTTCTATTAATTTATATACTATTGATGCTAGTTTTACGATTTCATGAATTTACTCATTTCTATCATTTCTTGTTTTAACACATATCCATCTTAATATCTGTGTTTCAAAAACACTTGGGTTTAAAGCATGTTGCTTAGCCATCTAACATTTTTTACCATAAAACGTAAGACTCAATGTATTTATTTTAACTTATAATAGATTATTATATATTGTATTGAGTTTCGATGAAATATAGTTACATAGAGTATTGCAAAATTGATATGGTAGAAGTCATTGAAACCTCCAAGAGACTTTACATGTTTAGGGTAATCACTCTTAGGAGAAATGAAGTAACTAAAATTTTAAATGTTTTTATATTAAAATAATGCTATCATTGATCCAAAAGGTCAAAAAAGCGTGAGATATGTGATATAAGATGTATTAAGAGTTTGGAGGTATTCTGAGACTTCAACATGTTTTGGGGAGAATTTGGATAGAAAGGAATTTAACACTACCTCCATAACATTTTACTCAAATGTCTGATTGAACTGATTGTGGAGGCATAAAAATTAGACTTCAAGATCTACAAAAGTGCATTTCATAAAAATTTCATGAATCAACCTTTAGCTAAGTCAAAACAAGGATGAAAATTTGGACAAAAACTTAGATGCGTTTTGAACGCAAGTCTAATGTCAAAATCCTACTCAGGGTGAAAGGGAGAAACTGGGAGTAAGAGCTGTTCAAATAAAAATTTTCCATTCGAACGCAAATGCGATTTTGTCTCCGCTCAGGGTTTGCCGTTTTGATCACTTTTGACCCTAAGAATACCCTATGGATGCGTTTTATAATATCTTTACCAGTATTTCAACCCAAATAAGCCTAAGAGAGTTTTGGAGAAAAGAAAAGGATGAAAAATGAGTAAATTAGGCTAGATCTTGAAGAAATCAACACATGGAAAATCACATAAAACACATTAGGATCTATTATTTACGGAATTAAAGTAGAATTTTTTTTCCATTCATTTTCATTGAGACTAGGACTATAATATATATAAATTTTAATTCTAATTCTAATATATATGATAGATCTATAGTTGTTTTGAATTCTTTTGAATTATATGATTATTTTTTTTGGAAAAATACCTGATTTACATCCAACTTATATATTTTTATTCAAAAACCCTAGATCTTAAATACTATCAAATTGATAATGTTTCCTGGCGATCCCATGCATGTTTCTATTGAAGTTTTCTATGTTTTATGAATTGTGAAACTATTGTCCATGGTATGATACACATGGATTTTATTGAAAAGTGTGAATTACATCTCTTGAATGGTAGGATTGATGAACTTGGGTTGCATTCGAACTGATATTGCAGAGTATTGAGAAGTGTTTCTTACCTTAAGGGTTTGAAGGTTTCCTATCACTTGTACTGGGGTTGGATCCTTGTAATGTTCCAAACCACTATGCGTTCATGGGTTTCGAGGTTAAGGGTTAGCATACTATTCTTATAAGATTTCATTACTAATACATTAGTATATGCGCTTCTTAAAACTTTGTGGCCTTGCGGGGCTTGATTGAAAAAAAGGGGTTCTGTGGACAAGATATACGCAGTGTGTGGATTCAAACTAGCCAAACTATGTACATGAAATATACTTGTTATGACCTTTTGCTTTGAAAATGATTCTACTCTTTATTTAATTTTTTGCTTATATGTCGAAACTTGAGATCGTTCTAATATTACATATCTTACTTCAAAGATTATATAACATTTTGTAATTTAAGGCCTACCTATTTTATCCATTTCTAAACCTTGTTTAAGTTTGAGAAAGTTTTTCTACTAAACTAGTTTTGCTCAACCATTCCCCTGATATTTTTTAGATTTGGTATTGAAGAGAATACAACCCTAAGTGAGCATGCGAAGTTAGATTTTGAAGCGGATCAATATATGAATCCGACTTTTGAGACTTAGGGATTTACTTATTAGATTTCAGTTTTCAACTGTTTGATGATGGAATAATGTTATGAATACTATTTAGTGAAATTGAGATATTTGATTTTGTTTGAAGGTTATGGGATGCAAACTTAATGGTTAAATTTTGTTTCTTTTGGGATTTTTTAGTTAGATGATGTTGGTTATTCATGTTTGCTTTATTTTATGGTATTTTAGTTATACTCTCATGATTTTGATGGTTATTAGTTATTTCATGTTTGTTGTGAAATTGAGGTGTGACATAAAATGTTGCTAGTTTAATATTTGTTTTGTAGAATTGTCCTTTTAGTTAGAGAGGCATACGTCAATCATACAATACACCAGATACATTTCTCCACTTAACCCATCACTCTTTAATTTTACGAGTATATAATCTCCAATTGGGTCCGCTCTTTGGTATCTCTTAGTCTTTGATCTTTGACTTTCTATTTTAACTTGAATTACATTCCGTATGTTTAGTTTTATTTGTACTCATCTGAAATTCTTTTGATTTTAAAATCTCTCCAAATTTTTGTCTTAGTGTATCTTCTTAAGTTTCATTAATTGGATACTATTGTCATCAACAAATAACATATACCATGCAATCTCATCCTGAATGTGTCGAGTTAACTAACCATAATCACAACAAAAACAAAACACAGGCTTAAGGCAGAACCTTGATATAATCTTTGGTATCAGAAATTGAAGAGCCTCTACTAGAATCATTCTCACTAAAGTATTGCGCCCTTGTACCTATCCTTAATCGTATCTAGATCGCTTTACATGCCTAGAAAAGGTATCTGAATGTTTAAGATGGATAAAGGTGAGAAATTATCGATACCTATAAGCGAAGGACATCTTAACAAGTCCACTTGCCCCAAGAATGATGAAGGTAGAAAGCAAATGAAAATTATTCCGTATGTTGGATTGGAAGTATGCGATGAAATTTATAAGGCATGCCATTTGCTATGTACTTGGATTGGTTGGTCGCTTTCAAGCCAATCTAGGTCCATCCATTCCAGAGCACTAGCAGGCTGTCGAAGGGATACTTAGGTATCTACAAGGGACAAGACTCAAGGAGAGGGTGCCTGAAGGGATATGACTCAAGGAAAATGTGTAAATGAAGAGACATGACTCAAGTAAAGGGTGCTAAAGGGACATGACTTAAGAGGTCCAATGAAAAAAAACACTAGAAACTCCGTAAATTGGAACCTATCCATTCACAAAAAATTCTAGAAACAAAAGGAGTGACTAGGGATTGAGAGACTGAGAGTCCTTGTGTTCCTTTTGTCCTATTCTTTTAAGGTATTTCTAGTCTAAAGACAAGATCACTTAAGAATTTCTTTGACCTGATTCAGGAAAATACAACATTCCCAGCTTTAGCTAGTCACCCACCGACAAAACTCACTGATCAATGCTAGTGGTATGTTGCCATTTTTTTTTACCTTGAACAGTGAATGACGTTTCCTATATGGTATTTCTTTTTTTTTGGTTTTATCTCGAACAAAGGAAACTCTCAATCATGTTCTTCTTTTGCAACCCTTTTTTGTTTCACCTACATTTTATTCTTTTCCTCTTTCAAATAGACCAAACCCTAGCTATATTTCGATCTGTTGTAACGACAAATAATTCTCTCTTTTAATATTGATATGTTAGTTGAAATGATATTTGTATTCACTTGGGACAATATATATTTACATATTTTTAGGTATGCATAGGCATATAAATTAAAATTGTGCGACACATATTTAAAAAAGATACGCATTTTGATACACTTTTTGACAACCTTGATCGAACCACAATTGCAATCACATTGTTGATCAAAATAATTTCTCCAGTAAAAAAATGTGTTAAAGTCATACATTTAGGTCAATGATTCAAGATGGGGATGAACTTGTGTGATCTTCCTCAGACCTTCAAATGCAAGGATGCTGGTTTATGCAAACGTTGGGAGCACGTTTTATGATAAGATAATTACGTGAAGAGAACTAGACAGCCATGCCAAGAGGAATAACTCTGTTGTGGTGGGTCTCAGCAAAGGACACATACCTTGGAAAGTTGAGTTGCAACTTCTGCAACCTATGCCTAGCTCCTGCCTCACATAGAATGATTCTGCATTCACCAAGCTTACAGCTGCCCACCAAGGAAAAAACCAAATAAAAAGGAGTTCGAGATTTCTTGTTTCAGAAAATGGAAAAGATCCAATCCATTTGTGCTAAATAAGCTCCTATTGTTCTCATTTTCAATTCCATACTTAGCATTGGCAAAGAGACAAGTTAGGCGGGTATATAAAGGTCAGTAACCAGTCAGGTTAATCCAATTAAAATTCATTTAAACCCAGAAAGTGGATTATAACGAGTTTTGTCACAATGAGTTGGGTTACGTTGGATCAAACCTCTTAATACAAAGAAATAATCAAAATCCACAAACAAACACACTGCTAAAAAAACACACAACAAATAAAATAACACGTGCGCCAGGATAATTCATACAAGAACTAACTACCAACTATTCCCCCAAAATGCTAAAAAGTACTTTGTAACAGAACAATGAATGCAAGATTGTCCTGCAGCTCATATGTAAAATGATAGAGTCGAGAGAGATTATCAAGGAATGAGAGACGGCATCGTTCATCATCACTTGATTGGGTTTAGAAGTAATCAATCTGATAAATTAAGTGCCATTACCCAATTTGTTCAAAACCCACATTGGTGAAAAATTCGCAACCAGCTAATTTCTGATTGTCATTGTGATTGCCCTTCTACAGCCATACTGCAACCAGCAATCCATCTGGGAAATGGGATCAACAAACACAAACAGATGCACACAAAAGGAAGCAGAGCTTCATTTTAAGTGCCGTGAAATACAAGAACATACTTGTCATCCACTGTCATAAATTGCATAAAGAATGAATTTTTCCTTGCAAGTAAACTGGCTAGGGCTACCAAAGGAAATTTCTTTGCAGTTTCAATAGCTAGGGCTACCAAAGGGCCAACATAGAGCTTGAGATGCCCAATTGGATATTTTTAGTCCAGATCCTGAAATGGAACATGTAACTCAAGCTCATACACTAGCTTACTTAGACCCCTTGTAAACACCCTTTCACAACAATGCCAGATCTGGGAAGATGAACTATAATTCAGCTAGTGTAAGGTGTGAAGTAAACAGGAGAATGTGGCTTACCCAACTTTCAGAAGCGTGTCCCATCCAGGAAATGCTTCTCTATTGCTTGCACAGAGGCATGAGACAGTCGTTGCCAACTGCATTTAGATATGCATCTTTCAATACATATGCAAGTAAGTCCTTTATTTTTTAATCAAACATTCAGACAAGTATTCAAAAGCCCTTTCGATATCATATATTGCAAACTGCTAGAGTGCTTTATGCTGCCTTGGAACAAAAGAAATTAATGACAGAAACATTTTGTAAACTAAAAACATGGTCCAATTTCCACTTGGTGGTGCTTCAACAATAATGAGCAATTTTCTTAAATGACTTCAATCCGTGTTCTCTAGTCTCTAGCAGGGAACATAGCAGACTTAAGGTGCGGGGCTTCTAGCATCCAACCATGCCTCTGGCATTTATGGCACACAATTAACATGCACTTAATGCAAAGATTTTGGTGTCAACCCTATATACACATTGTGGCCCGAAACAAATATTGATCAAAAGAGAAATCCAAGTGATACATTGATTGCATGTTTAGTCATTAGTGATTGGTTATGCGGCTCAAACAAGTGTCCTACTCAAGAGTGATGAACTCCATGTAACGGCAATGCAATATCACCATACTTTTGTGATTGCAGAGGTAGTGGGGAAAGCTTAGAAAGTTGACCTTTTCAAATGTAGTTTCGGCCATTCCTGTTTTATAAAGCTCATGCACCATAGCTGCCAAGAAGATTTTACTCAGTTTGGAGCAACTTCTCATAACCTGAAAAGAAAAACAAATGTATTTAAGAAATTCATGTAAAGTTAGACTCTGACAGTCGAAATAGAAAGATCAAAAGCTCATAACCGAACCGTATATCTTTTTCTCAAAAACAGAAGTGCTCAAACAATGCAACTAAAACCTACATAGGTATCAGTGCTATATGCTTTAAAGTAGCACAAAAACCATGCAGTGAAAATTGACCATGGCCTCTGAATTTTTAACCTGGGCATTTTTAGTATCACTTAATAGCATGAATTGGTATTTCTCATTCAAAATCTACCACATAAAGTAACTTTTTTGTTCTTTATTCTTTTGTTCTAGTTGTTATTTTGACGGAATAGTTTACGAATAGGTTCCACCAGAACACAATTGACATTTGGCTGGCAAGGAATATAATGTTCATTGAGAAGGAAAAAATAGAGGGAAACAGTGTATAAGAAATCTCATTCAGTTTATTTTTGACTCACTTGAATATGAGGAGCCTGGAACATCTCCTGTATGGCAGTTTCAACCTCTACCATGCCAACAAGAGCTTTTCCTGGAAAGCAGCCAATGTAGAACCATTAGATTAGCAGAAACATCTTCTAGAACAAGCAGAAAACAGTTATTGCTGAAATGAATTCTAATTCTGGGCATTAATGATGACACCAATGTTTCATCAGACCAAATATTGCATATCCGGCAGGTGAAGAAAAAACCATGTGAAAATACGGATGAATAAGGAAACATACATGCAAGAATATGGCATACTTCCAGATTAAAATTAAAATCATTGTTGAAACGTTATGAAAATATTACATCTCTGCAGATTGAGTGTTACAAGGAAATATATAGCACAATGTAGGTGGCTAGGCATATTCCTTTTTAACCTAGCCTCCCATCAATTTCCATAAATATTTGTCTCAGGCAGCAACATCATCTATTAGGTTGCCAATTGACAGATTCTCCTGTAATTATCAGCATAGCAGGTCCTCCATAGCCCAAGACAGTATTGAGGTGGTAGTTCTGTAATCTCATTACGTCGGCAGCTAGATAATTGGGTAATAATATGATGCCCCCCAATTAACAAACCAGAGGAGTTAGAATAAACTGCAGAGAACAACAATATTGACACGCAATGGGCGTAAAAAGCTATTTTCTCATAACATGCTCAATGTGATAAACCATGTTTAAAACATTTTCAGGTGAAAGAGTTCTATAAGATATCCTGTTCCGGAGAAAGTGCAATGAAAGAACCCGAAGTATAAATTAAATCCATGTATCTAAGAAATGGTGAATTCTTGATCTCTCTATTTTGAAGTTTGGGAAATGAATTGAAGTCATTCTACTGAATCATCCTAGAAAGTCTTGCACTGATTTATCCCAAGTGGATCCATTTCTGCTATGCCAGTAGTATTGTAGAAGTGTCGAAGGCATCCACCAATACAGATTAGCTGGCGGTTACACCGAGTGACCTAGAGCTCATTTCTACGTATCTAGACTGCTGCTGCACCATACATGTTTGACTTGTTGATAATATCTTGCACGGTGTCAAGGGGTGGGGGGGTCTTCAGATATAACTGGTAATTGTCACGAAGGTAAGTCCAACCTTCTGACTCTAGAGTGATCTGTCCATTATACTTTCTTATTGCAATGTGGAGTACAGAGGTAGTCAAAGTATCTCTACCTGCAGGAGCAGAATTGGGATTTGAATTCTTATTATGATAATCTGTGAGTTCAGCGGCACGCCTACATATCTCCAGTGCACGACGTGCATCTCCTGAAATAGCTGCCACCTGATATGATATTAAAAATGCAAGGAGGGCGGTCAAAACTCAAAAACCAACTGAGAAGGAGAATCCATTAGCTATATATCTCAGCAGATGAGTGTAAAAGTAAAATCAAGTGTATCAGAAATAGCATGACAATCAACCTTTCTTGAAGCAAATTCTATAGCTTGTTTTTCAAATGCATCAATTCCTTTTAGACGACTTGAAATGATTTCTTGAAGTTGCTGATAATTATAAGGACCAAAGCACAGCCTGTGTATGCCCATACGGCTTGAAATACGGGGAAGCAACTTCTCCGGAAGATCCATAGTATTTGCAATTCCTAAATTAATGTCATAAAAAATCAAGTTCAAATTCGTACAAGTCATTATTCTGCTGGGAAGAAAATGTTACAAGAATAAATTCCTACCTATTACAATCAATTTGGAATGTGGCTTAGTAGGCCAATCAAGAATGTTATACAGAACCTGATAAAGAAGGGGTTGTCGATAAATAACACTTTAACTTTGGAAATTTGATATTGATTTTGACTACTGATACTATTGCTCAGTAAAATGCCTAATTTACCGATTGGTTTCGAGTTACAAGAAGATCAAGTTCATCAATGAGCAGAATACAAGGCCGATTGTCCTCCCTGTCAGTTTTGTTTCTATTTGAGAACCGCTCATTCAGCAAGTGGAGAGCCTTTTTCCAACTAACCCTGTGTCCACTTAAAGCTTCATAAATTACCTGATAATGGATGTAAAGATAGATGAGAAAAGGAGTACATGCTTTCAAAAATCATGACATAGACCCCATTAACTGTGACTCCTTACCCTGTAAATGTTCTCAGGTGATGCCAATTTCAGACCATTAATCTCCACAAAGCAGTAAGGGTTAATACTTCCTGCATCAACCTCAGACCTTAGACTCCTCATTACTGCAAGTACACTCATTGTCTGCAATTTGGCAGAGATAATGAAAAACAAATAAGTAAAATTTAACCAACTAAAATATCAAGAAATGACCTATACGGCTATACCCCGTTTATCCAACCCCAAAGGTTATATTTTCACAGCTGATAGATTCTACCTTGCCAGTACCAGGAACTCCATGAATATACAGACATCGTCCAAGGCATTGATCACATATGGCACCTTTTATAAATGCAGTTATCTCTTCCATTTCTCTGCATAACAAAACATGCCCCTATTAGACGGTGAACACAGAAAATCCTGAATTATACTTTTCAAGTGAAGCGTACTTATTTCTACAAGGAAGAAATTTGGGTAAAGTTGCCAACAATAGCGTTGCTTTTGCCTTTTCAAGTTCAGTTTGCTTGTGGCATCTCACATGTTCCGGGATTTTCTTTGTCCCTACTTTTTGAAGTCCAAAGATTTGACCCTTTCGCGAGTTCTGTAGCGTTAAAAAATGGTTAGACCTCTTCTTCAAACAGCCACCAGACTATTAACCACATAATCTAATAAAGGAAAAGCCCATACTGCAGCCAACTGATGTGTGGGGAATTGTCCAGCAACTAAATTCCTGCGTTTCTCTTCATGTTCCATGTCTTCTGTTTCAGAGTCAGAATCCTTGCAAGAACTCCAATCTTCATCACTGTCAGCTTCTTCATCATCCTACCAAATGAGAGTGAGAATATAGATTACAAGCAAATGCCAATGACTTCTTCCCCCAAATGCACTTAATTTTATGAGAGCTTACCCCTTCACAATTGTCAATCTCTGCAATACGCTTGAAAGTATGCCAATGTATGTCATATTCATATTCACATAAATAAACATCATCACCATTGCTTTCCTTGGCAAATTCTTTGGGATTCATAACATAACAATGCCTTATAAGAGACTCCATCTACAAAAAAAGAATTAACATAAAAAGTTGAGGGAAGACAATATAGCTCTTAAACAAAGTGTCACTGTAGGAAGTCACAAAATAATAAGCAAACAAAGGATTGTGAGAGTGTGTTTGGTCCAACAAACAATTGGGAAGGACAGACAATTAAGTGAAGATTGCAAATTTAAAAATGATACTCAATAAGCCTATAAACCAAGACATCTATAATCCAAACTCAATTCGCACTAACTGGAAATTCGATTCAATTACAAGCCTAATTTATGTTATACTTTAAAAGTACAAGCATGGAGTAAGAAAGCAAGTAAGCTTTGCATGGCAATATATGTACACACATAGATATTTCACATCTTCAAAAGTCTCTCTCTCTCTCTCTCTCTCTCTCTCTCTCTCTGTCTGTGTGAACCATTAGGTCCTCGCATCAAAATCAAGAGGACTTGTGAGTGAGATATGTAAGATAAGAAAACAACAAAAATGGAAGTGTTCTAACTAGATTTTTTTAGCTCAGCCAGTCATCATACTCAGGTAGCTCATTCTCCCTCAATTTATAGGAGCTATAATTCATAATAATCAGTGCCTCCATCTAAAATAACTAGCAATTTCCATTGAAAAGTTTGAAAAACCAAAAGATTGCATGCCATGAGCACGCTAATTGCATAAGCTTTCTTTATGCACTTTTTCTCTACAGTAAGAGCAACCCAATAGAATAGAATCACACACAGCACTTTAGATTCCTAAAGTGTGCCCTTCATCTTCCTAACGTGTTGTTCTAATATAATTTTTCAAGCTTGGAAAATCACCTGATGAGTTCCATTCTCCACCACAAATTTATTGGGGCTAGGTTGCAGAAGTCACAATGCCTACAGCTTAAACAACCAGCAATTTCAACTGAAAAGTTTGAAAGATCAAAAGATCTGAGACCATGTGCGTGCTGAAATGTATAGGTGGTCTTCCTTAATTTTCATTTGCTCTACAGTAAAAGCATTCTGATCGAACATCTAGATGACTGATTCTGTTGTTAAGATTCTTCCAATCCCAAAAGGAATCTGCCTGTGTGTCTTATTAACATCGGTGCATTCATTTATTGACATTCACTTCCATTTGTGCGCTGCCAAAGGAAAACCATATCTTGATGTAGATTAATTCATTGAAAATTAAAATTTCTAATATGGCACAGTAAGAACCACTAAAAACACTGAAAGAACCCAAAGTACATTAGCACACACCCAATCAAGAGATTATCGAATAAACAACAGGAAAGGGCATATGTTACCTCAATATCAGCAAAATCGTTGGTCCGATAGAGCTCCCTCCTTAAATTATGCGGCTGTCTTCCTGGGGCAGTTTCTTCAGGAATTATATACCAACGTCCCCGAAACAAATAACCACCATCCACCTCTTTCCAAATACTTTAGGCATCACAACAATCATAAAACTTATCATCATCCATCATTAACAATATATTCATCAAGACAAACTACAGTAATTTCATGCCATTTCTTAAGGTAAATTGTACCTTTCGATGTGAGCCGCCCATAAATCACTTGAAAGAAGCTTCTCCCTTGCAGTCCTTAGTCGTTTCTTCCCTGTTGGTGGCTGAGGTACTTCAACCTTTTTCCTCAATTTTTTTGCCTCACAATAATCACAAATCCAATCTCCTTCTGGGACCTCTTTTAGTGGTGGCTTTAAGCATTTCAAATGAAACCCACCCAAACAATCGTCACATTCAATCATCACAGCCTTGCCAGTCTTGAGACAAACCCTACACTCCTCCACTTCTGGGTCTTCCTCATCTGAGCTTGCATCCTCTCTTCTCTTCACATACACATCGTCCCCCACCGAAAACTCACCCCCATCATATTCCACGTTCTTATAATACACTCTTTTCTTTGATCCCCCAGAACTCTTCAAAACCCTAGTTTTGTCGATGTTCACTTTGTTTTCATTAAATTTCTTTCTTTTTTTGGCCTCGTAATGATCCGGTGATACGGGTGCCAATGAACCATCGATTGGATCAATGCCCGATTTTCGTTTCGATGCATTGGCATTCTGGGTGGATTTCGGGTTATAAGTAACTAATTTTTGGGAGGTTTCGGAATTAAAGTGAAGGGATTTTGGGAGTGAAGATCTAAGTAGTGGTGGAAAATGGGAGGAGATGAGGCGGGGAGAGCGGCGGCGAGGGGTTGCAGGGATTGGAGTGGTTGGGGTAGGTGTAGGGGAACAATAGTGTGGGCTTTGTTGCTTGGAGTTCTTGTGAGGAGGTGAAGATTGCTTTGATTTCGTCTTTGGGGTTTTGGCCATTGAGGCGGAGGTGTGGCAGAGATTGCAGATGTGCAGCTTAGTGTTTGTGTGTCAACAACACTGAGGCAGGCACAGTCGCCGGAGTATTGTAAATGGCATGTCCTAAGAGTTCTAAGAGTTCAGCCTCAATAGGATTCTGGCCTAGCAACCTCATCACAGTATCAAGTTCTTTGGTTGTAATGCAGCCTGCACAATTTTTTTGAAGATCAACTTATAAACCAAGAATGTTCCAATACCTATTAAACCATGAGGAAAAATTGGTTTTGCAACCCAATAGAACTTTCATTGATGAAACTCAAAGTCAAATATGGCAGGCATCCATAGGGACAACATCACACCAAGCTTCATCATCATATTTATCTCCCAATAAAAATTGCCGTTGAATTGAATGATTAAAAAATGACAAGATATATTTCATCTCCTCAATTCCTTATAAAAAAAATTTTAATATTACATTATTGACCACCAATGCCCATAAAACATTACTATTATCAATTTTTTCTGGCTAAATTCAAAGAGTTTGAGCAGATTCATGGTGAATTAAATACACCAGATCAAATATTGTCAAATACAAAGACACAAAGTTCAAATACACACACACACAAGGAGATGCACACGCACACACACACCCCCCTCCCAAACAAACCAGATACACACGCACAGAGTTGCACACCACCCACACAGATGCGGGCACACACACACAAATGCATACAGGGAGAGAGAAATGTTAAAATAAACAATAATATACCCCTAGATCTGAAATAATAGAGTACTAACGATAACCTGTGCCTGAAGGCACTGTGCAATTCAAAAAAATTGAAACTTGATTGTGGACACGAAAAAAATTAAGTATTGAACATAGACACGCACTAATCTGGAAGCTTAAACTACATTCTTAAGACACCTGTGCTTACATACATGCTCAATAAAGTATCGTGAAGACAAATTTCAGTGAAGAAAACTCAACTTTAATAATTAACCTACCATAAATTTAAAGTGAAACTTCATAAATTTTATATGCTTGAACTACATGTTTGATTAAAACTGACAGTAGTGCTCATAAATATATACTCAAAAGTTAACTTACAGAGATTTGCAAACGTATGCCATGAAATATCCGTGTCTAAAGGCACACTAAACAAAAAAAAAAAAGTCAATATTTAACAAAAGTTCAATTATATTCTCTGCTTTAGATTAGTTATGTTCGATTATGCCCTCTGCTCTAGATTAGTTACGTTCAATTATGCTATCTGCTCTAAGTTTGTTCATAATTTAATAGAAGCTTAATTATTAGATTTACTAAGCTCTACTCTAGATTAATTTTTATTTTTTAATTAAATTTTGATTTAATTTTTTTTGTTCTTTTAAAATATTTGGATAAAATTTTTCCTATAAAAAGGACCTCAAAAAAATATCATCCTGTATAGGCAATTAATATATGTCACAATCACAACCCAAATTCAATTATTGGAGTCAATATTACACCCCAATCCAGCCTTAATATAAAAAAATTAAAACCATCCCAATAATATAAACACCGATGATAAAAGGTAAAATACAAAAAATACCAATTTTGTATGCAAAAAATATTAATTTGTTAGTTCTTTAACCAGTATACACAGTTTTCATAACCAAAGAACGACAGTTGACATAAAAATACAATGTTATTCCTCAAAGTGCCCAAACTCATAACCAAAATCCAATTTTCTTCCTCAACATTGCACATTAACACTTCATGTCACCAATTGCAGAAAGCACACAAAGAAATTGAACAGTTTTGATAAACATAATATATTCCACCTCAATTGGTATACCAAATTCACAAAACTTACTCATAAAATCCTCGTTTTTAGTTCTAATTTACATTTCTCAAGTCAAACAACCGCATAAGCTAAAATATATTAAAGTGACATTACTGCATAAGCAATACAAAAGCAAGTAAAAATGAGCAATTCAAATGGCAAAGGAGTAATTTAACATAGTTGAAGTGTTGAATTTGGTAGTCCATTGTTGGAGGAGCTTGCCTACTATTTTCTATTAGATCTAGCATCTGTTGTTGCGGTTGTCTTTTTCTATTCCTTTAAAAAAATTAATAGTAGATGTGAAATGACACTACCTCAACTATAAGGAGGCGATTAAGATTACGTTCTTCATGGATGACAACATCTATACTATTTTTCCATAGCAACTGGACCTATAAATACGCAAAAATTAAAATATAAGTACTTTGATATCTATATAGGTAAGAAGTAATAATAAAATGGGAGAAAAGAAATTCATCTTACAGTTTTCTATAAGTCTTCAATCGTCTGTAATAAAATGAGTGAAAAATATTACCACAAGTATCTAATTAAACAAGCCTCAAGTGGTGAATAACTATGGTAACCAATGGAACAAACTTTGAATGGCTCTACGTAACACAAAAATTCATACATTAAAAAAAGAGAATTCATTGTTATGTTCCAAGATCATGTTTCTATTCATACATGCTTATTTAAACAAAAATACGACTTCAATAAAGAATTGGATGACAATTCTATTTTCTTTTGACAATTTGAGAAGCTTTCCTATGTTGTCAAACCCACGACATTGACATCGACATCAAATATATAAAGACCACAATAAAATTAATGAGTAGGAAAACGCAATTATTTGAAGATTCAAAAAGACAATGAAAACCTAACTTAGTAATGATAAGTCCCACAATTGATAACACAACACATTTATATACCATTATGGTTTGTTTGATGCTGGGGTATGGGGCTGGGCAAAGCTGCTTTAATAGCTCTAAAATAATTTTACGCGATTCTATGCACGAACCTAGTTAATGTTCAATTAACATTGCTCATCATGCATAACATGGATCATTTTTACGCAACTTAAAAAATTACATCGAGAAACTTAAACATACACATATCTGCATTGTGAACACTACTTACACATATAGGATGCAAATAGTCACAGTAAATAATAAAAGAGTATGACGTAATGTATAAAATGCCACGCGCCTTGGCAATTTGCAATACTTCTCATTATTAGATTTCTGAAGCACATTTAGTAGAAAGAGAAAAGCGAACAAACCACCCAAAGAGAAAAGCGAACAAACCATCCAAATAGAAAAGTGAACATACAATCGTTTCAGCCATTAAACTAATCTAAACAGAACCACACCAATCAACTTTAAACGAATTCATGGCATGAGATTAGATAAACAAGTAGACCCACATTAATCAACTTGAAAACCAATCCATAACATATAACGCAAATAAATTGGAATTTTTGCAGCCTAAAATTTCACGCAAACACACATTACTCTACTCTAAAAGCAATCAAGTGACAATAAAAATCCAATAAGTAAAACAAACCCATAATGTGGGTTTTCAAACCCTAACTAAGCATAATATAAAAACTAAAAAATTTTAGGGTTTTCAATTTCACATTAATCTAGTCAATATTAATTGTTCCTAGAAAATAGGGTTAAGCCCAAATCTCAAAATGCAGGAAGGAGAGGAAATTTTAATGCAATTATTTAGAGGGAATGTATCAATTTCAATTTTGGGAAAACTAATGGCGGGAAATGCATGAGGTAATTAATTGGGACAAATTCAAATAATTGGGTGTAAGTGCTGTCTATGGGTGAGCATATTTTCTTTAGGCACGGGTTAACACCATGGTAATGGCATTGCAACGATTGTGTATCTCTCAGTGCAATGACTCGGTGTTGGTTAAATTGCTGGTTGTGTATCTTTTGATGCACGATTCAATGGCATGTGTTTTTAAAATTAAGGAAAACACAATCCCAAATTTCAAACACATCACCACTGCATAGTCATCCCTTAACACAACCATGTACAAACTAATGCAAAAACATACTAATACCCGTTATGCAGACTAATTCAACTTCATCTATATAACAGTTCATAGCAAGATTTAGACACCCACGACACACACAACTACATAATTTCAAATTATTGTAATGTCCAACTCCATGTAGAATTGCTAGAAAATAAGTCCAAAACTGCAGCAGCATAAACAATTAACCATGTGTTTTAAAACTATATGCATGCATTTTAAACTGCTTCCACATAAAACATGTCAAACTTCGTACATCCATGAAGCATGCATTTTAAAACTATAGGCATCTGACTAAAAGCTCTTGGTAGTCCCATTGAAAAATTTTCCATGTCTTTTGTTAAGCAAGAAAAGCTTTATTCCACCGTCAAAGTAAACCTGTCAAACAAACTCGACTCAAAGTACAATAATTAGTCTTATTAACTTTAAAAATCGAGCGAAAAAATAAGCACAAACATATATTTGCTTATTATTTTAAAATGCATGTTGCATAGGTGCCTATTTTCAAAAAAATCATAAGCACAACATTTTTGGAACTTAATATTTTCAGCCGGACACACATATGCACAGACATATCCAGTACTTTATGCAATAATCTATTGAAAAAAAAAAAAATAGTAACCAACCTCAAGTTTCTAAAAGATAGCCAACATATGCTAGAAAACAAAACCACTCTCAAGCAATACAATAGTAGCCAACCTCAACAACTAAATGCGCGTGAATGTTTAGATAGAATTTCCTCTAAAAATAGTATCCCAAAAAAGTTAAGCCTGTATACACGATTCATAACCACCATACAGGACTCACAATCACGCCATAGTCATATCAAAACGACATCATTTATCAATTGCTGTAACAACATAAATGAATTCCATAACAACATACAAATGAAATAAAGACAAAATGGGATTACCAATTACATTCAATTTATAAAAAGCATAAAAGCCTAAGTATAATAAGTCTGAGCAGCTGCCTAAAAAACTAAATTCAATTCTGTACTCCAATTTCAATTCTAGAATAACATATTCTCAATCCAATGTATATGCATTTAAGTACAACTTTTAAGCAAAAGAATAATATCAATCAATACAAATCCAATGGCTTGGAAGTTGGAGTCTTTCAAATTTATTGTCTTCCTCAAAATAAAAAGTATTCTCTAGCTTGAAAATTGTGATATGAACTCTAGTTAAAGCAAAAGAAATGCAATTCCAAATCCACACAATACCTCAATTTCGATAAAACTCAACAAACATGAGTTGAAACATAATAAAAATAATCCATGATCTCGAAAGAATAAAAAGAAATGGATAAAATGTAATCCATCATTTCAATATGAAATAAAGAATGAAAAGGGGGTTATGGTAAGCCTGAAGCTTCAATGTCATCTACATGCTTCCTTTTTTTAATTTCAAAAAACATGACCAGCCCGTGAATATTTCAAACCACAACCAACTCAATGAAATCTTTCTCATTTATAAGGTAAATGAATTTCAAAATTGTTCACAAACAAAGAAAAAAGATAGACAAAACTACCTATGATAAACTACAAGAAAAATTCGTAGATTAAACAAAACCAAGGAAAATTATGTACTTCACACTAAAGGTCAAATTCATTACTAGCAATCATTATGCTCATGTACGACAATAACATTTATCAATTCATAATGTACACATGTACAATATAGTGATAACCCAAGCAATACATAGGATATAGTGAAAACCATTGCAAATTTAAAATCTGAAGCCATTGCAAAGATAAGATAGAAAATTTTTATGCTTGAATTATTCATGATTTTATGTAGCCATTGTAAAATTGAATAAAATTTCCTGATTTACAATATGTTGCCATTGTAAATTTTCTAGAGCCGTTTTTGTGGGTAGGGATGGAGACTGCACCAAGACAAAATGTTCCTAGATTTTCTGGGTTGACTAAGCATCCAAAGCTTAGAGAAATACGAATAATAAACAACAAAGGTTCATACAAAAATAGAACGCAACAATTGTAAATATAACATTGCCAAAATAAGGAACTTACGGGTTAAGAAGAGGTATCCAATGTTCAGCAAGATTGTTGCTGGGTTAGTAATTCCACAACCCAATCTTTATATGTGCCCCTGCCAAGCCTCCAATTCCAAAGTATTCTCTTGCTTGAAATTAAAAAGTTTTCTCTTGATCATCTGTTCTAATTTAAACCATAGCCTAAACAAAAAGAATGCAATTGTTCCACTAATATATTGAATAGACCAATTAACCATGAACAACGTATATAATGGGGAAAACAACAATGAACAATGTACATACCGGGAAAAAGAAACAATGAACAATGTATTATTCTCTAAAGTACTCTCTTTATCAAAGCCTTCTGCCCTCCCAAATATTTCTACAACAAAAAATGCTAACAAAAAAATTAAAAACTAACTGAAAAGAAAAATGTGATATGGGTCCATTTAAGACATAAAAAGTGGGTGCATGAGCAACTAATCAAGTGAACCTATATAGACAGTGGAATCATGTAAATTCAAAAAATATGCCACCACCACAACGTCATGCCAACGTTATCCAAATTGTGTAGTCATTAAATCACCCCTCAAATAAAAATAAAGATTTATATTATCTAAATCACATATATTCAAATTCACACTATAAAATTATAAAATCCATGATAATTAAAGCCGTAGAACATATAAAAGTTATAAGACATCATTTACTTAGTAAATGTTCCAGTACTATGATTATCAATTTGCAAAAATAGTCTATCAAAAAGCTGAAATTTAATTGAAGAAGTAATTACCAATAGGAATATGCTACAGTCAATATTGAGAAAATCTTCGCGCTCATTGTTGTAATGTTCAATGCCTTTAACTAAACCTGAAATAAAAAAAAAATAGAAAAAGTGTTAGGAAAAGTGTTGACAAAAATCAAACCATAGAAAACTCGCTATGTTACTGTTCAAACTTTGCCTACAAAAAAAGAGTGCAATGGTGAAACTCTTAAGACAGCTGATAAAATAACATTTATCTGCCCTTGGAATAGATTAACATTTTTGTGAAAAATAATAATTAGACCTTCGGCTAATTATCCAGAATCAAAAGATATGCAAACATTAAGCTCCAAATGTTTGTACACCAAATAATCAATTCAAGCAAAAGAAAAACAATCATGAATCCCAAAAAACACATGAAATTGACCCTACTTACAAAACTCGGTGCAAATTGTACCTTACCTAATAACAAAATATCTCAATAAGGTGTAGTTTTATGAATGCATGGAAAAACAAATAGATTGGTGGACAAATAGAGAGTACATTCATGTCTGGCAATTAAACTCGACAATATCTTCAGGGGTCCCAAATAATTAATATGAAAAAAATTTCTTAGGCAACATTACATGGAAGACATTACCACCACCAATTTTCTAAAAGATAGCCAACACATGCTACAAAACCACTCTCAAGCAATACAATGATAGCCAACCTCGGCTGCTGAATGCACAGGATGTTTAGATAGAATTTCCTCTAAAAATAGTATCCCAAAAAAGTTAAACATATATACACGATTCATAACCACAAAACAGGACTCACAATCACGCCATAGTCATATCAAAATGAAATCATTTATCAATTACTGCCACAACATAAATGAATTCCATAAGAACATACAAATGAAAGAAAGACAAAACGGGATTACCAATTACATTCAATTTATAAAAAGCAAAAAAGCCTAAAGTATAAAAAGTCTAAGCAACTGACTAAAAAACTAAATTCAATTCAGTACTCTAATTTCAATTCTAGAATAACATATTCTGAATCCAATGTATATGCATTTAAGAACAATTTTCAAGCAAAAGAATAATAGCAATCAATACAAATCCAATTGCTTGGAAGTTAGAGTCTTTCAAATTTATTGTCTTCCTCAAAATAAAAAGTATTCTCTAGCTTGAAAGTTGTGATATGAGCTCTAGTTAAAGCAAAAGAAATGCAATTCCAAATCCACACAATACCTCAATTTCGATAAAACTCAACAAACTTTAATTGAAACATAATTTCAACACATTATACCTTTAAAAAATGGGTACATAGTAAATTCATACCGATCAAAAGAAAAAAGAATGGTGGAGTATACAATATTTCTCTTAGGCATTCCAACAAACACTTGATGTTCATTATGGTTGACAGCAAATCAACACCTAACTAACAACTTTTGTGTGTGCGATTTCAATTTGTGTGTGCTAGGTGTGTATTTGAGTGTGTTGTGCAATGGGTAGGGGGTGTGTGTGTGTGAAGTGTGGTGGTGTGTGATGTGGGTGGATGTGTGCGACATTGTGTGTGTGTGTACACTTTCCGTAATTTGTGAAAACAGGGGTAGAGGAGGGAATTGTGTGTGTGTGTCGTGATTGTGAATGGTGTGTTGGGTCAGTGTGTTGTGTGATGAAGACAGAGAGTGGGATATGAAGAGGGGCGGGAGAATGAGAGAGAGAAATCACCACCAAACTTGGACTTAAAAGGAAAAAGAAATTTATTACTAAATATTTCTCTATGGCATTTCAACAAACACTTCATGTGCCGTTGATTGGATCTGGGGGGAAGGGGTGTGGTCATGCTGGTAACCGAAGATGGAAGAGAAAGGGAGGAAAAGTGAAAGAGAGAGAGAGGGAGGGACAAAGGGAGAGAGAGCTGAAATCATAGTTTTAAAACCCGGTCCGGACATCAACCCGGTGAAGGGACCGGGTTAATGAGTCACCGGTCAAACCAGAAATATAATAAAAAATTAAAAAAAAATTATAAATAATAATAAATAGGATAAAAAATCACAATAATTATAAAAATAACAGTCTAAGATACAAGACAATAAATACAATACAAATGATGAATTGCCATGAACTATACACAATCAGAAAATGATGAATTGCCATGAACAATACACAATCAGAAAAGAGTCAAAAGACCCATATAGTTAAGTCATTACTAGATAAAAGAGATCTCTGCAAATACAATTTTGAGTGTAACAAAACTTAAGGTTAAAGCTCCAAGCAATTAACCTCCACTCTCTGCTATAAACGATGGATTGAAGTGCAAAAGAGACAGAGAAAAAGGGGGAATTTTCTTACTCACTTTAACAAAAAAATCAATCTCATGAAATCAACATTGATGCATATTGATAAAAATAAACACCAATATATATATATATATAAACTCCCTTGAAACCTTTTAAAAGCAATGTTTTAAACCAACCAATAACACATCATAATGTTAGTGAGCAACATATACTAAAGAAGATTTCGGTGGATATGCAACAAAACATGATTTTTAATTTATTACATTAAAGAACTGCATATGCCCAGTATATATGTTTAAGCCAAAAAGGTTGGCTTGGCAATCTGTCGAACATCTCGTGTGCATAGACTGGGACGAACAATAAGAGGAGCTTTTGGGTGACAGAGAGAAAGAGGACAACGGGAGATGAGAGAGAGAGAGAGAGAGTGAGGGAAACTCACTGGTGGTGAATTGGAGTCGACTGGACTGGAGAGAGAGAGAGAGAGAGAGAGAGAGAGAGAGAGGGAAACTCGCTGCCGGTGGACTGGACTGGAGTCGACTGGACTAGACTGGATTCCAGGAAGCTGGACTCAGTTGGTGGTGGAGGCTGTGCTTATCGCTGCTGTCTGGTCTGGAAATCGATTTAGGGAAATTCAAAAACTGAACCCCGCTGCTGATCGCTGCTGCCTACTGTTCGCTGGTGGAGGCTGGACTGGAGTCAGTCGTTGGTGGTGGAGGTGGAGGCTGTGCTCAGTGCTTCGGTCGCTGGTGTTTGGTCTGGTGGATCGATTTAGGGCAAAACAAAAAGGGGAAAAAACACAAAATACCTGAAAAGAATCTCAAATTATACGATTGAATTTAAACCGTCCGGATAAACTCGTCCGGTTCTCACGGGTTTACCCCCGGTTACTTGCATAAACGGTCTTTTGTTAGACCCGACCCGGTTTGGAGAACCGGTTCACCGAATTGACCCGTTAGGCCGAGCCAAATTTCAAAACACCGGCTGAAATCATAGATCAGAAAAAAAAAAAATCAAAGTAAAGATACCAGCAGAGAGAGCTTACAGTTTCGCTAAAGAGATTAAAACTTCACCAGAGATAGAGCTTCGATGGACATTACAGTGGAGGCGACCACGGAGGCGACGGCCAGTGAGCACCAGTAAGCAGAGGCAACCACCATGATTTTGCTACTGTTCATGCCCTTTTACTGTTAAGAGGGCGAGACCTGATCAATTGGGTAAGGAGCCTTTCGCTTATTTTGTTTTTTTTTTTTTTGATGTTTTTAAAAACATTATTTTGAATATTTCCATATTTTATCATTGTTTTTAAAATATAGCTGTAAAAAAAAAACATTCAGCAAACAATTTTTTATTTTTCTAAAAAATAGAAACAAAAACAAACAACTAAACAAAAATTCTATGTTACCAAACGCTACCTTAGTGTTTGTGTGTGTGTGTGAGTGTGAAATTTTGGGTTTACTTTATTTTTTCATATGAGAGAGAGATAGAGCTTAGGGATTTATTTATTAACGAGTACAAATAACTCAATGTCTGATGAGATAACACTACTCTCTATTATTATAGATTAAAAATTGATTATCTAATATTTATTTTTTTAATAATAATTTATTTTTTTCATCAATTATTGGTTATAATATGAATTTCCTCTCGTTTTATAATTTATTTGAATTTTAAATTATTAAATTAGAAATGTAAGATTCCTTCCAATCACAGTTAACATAATCACCCTTTACTCTCTTCCACTATCTAACCATCTTATATTTAAACTCCTTTAAAAATAATTCCTTTTATCATCCTATATATTTTTTGTCATTATTTATCTAATTTCTAAGTGATGAGATGACCAAAAAAAATGAGGAAGAGATGTGAAAATAGAGAAAACGATCAAATGGGCAAGATGGGTGCTTAATGGCTAGTTTTTATATCATAAAAAAATATAATGTATTGAATTTGAAGTATCCATTACCATTTCATTTATGTTGTAAAATTAAAGAAATATAGGTAATAGAATTATAAAAGGACAAGATAATATAGAAATGAAGATAATTGATCTTCTTAACATACGTATTTTTCAATGTGAGTAAGAGTTCTTTTAAACCCTCAAACATAATGACTATCAAATCTAATATTAAAGTCGGTATCAATAGGTAGGGGCAAAGACGATACTATACAGGGGACTAGGGGGCAGCCCCTCATCTTTCAAAAAATACTCTTAACCCCTTAAATTTATATGCTTTCCATTAGATTTTTACAAAACTCTAGGAGAATATTTCTCTTGGGGAATATTTCAATCACACCTTATCAAGTTTATCATATCTTTAAGGACATCTCCTTTATTTTTTTCAATATTTATTGACACCCCCTATCAAATTAAAAGTGTTAACTAGAATACAATTTTATCAAATTGTCCATGATATATTTTAGAAAAAAACTACATCATCATCTTTCTCTAGATAGATATATCTTCAATGAGATCCCCTTTATTTTTTAAAATTTTTTACATATTAAAATTTAGACCGATTAAAACTCGATTCGAGTTAATTAAAATTTATTTTTTACGTGTTAAAATTCGAGTCAATTAAAAATTATATTTTTTGCATATTAAAACTTGAGCCAATTAAAATTTAATCGACTCAAATCAAATTTCATTCAACTCACTCGCATTGAATTTTAATTTGTCATAATTTTGATATATAAAAAAATATAAATTTTAATCGACTCAAATTTTAATACATAAAAATGATTTTTAATTCACTTGAATAGAATTTTAATTGACACAAATTTTAATAAAAAAAATTTAAATTTAAATTGACTCAAAACAAATTTTAATCGGCACTAACAATTTAGGTAGAGCTCAAATCGGATAAAAATTTAATAAGTAAAAAAATAAAATTTAATTAGATCGAATTGAATTTTAATTTGCTCAAATTTTAATATGTAAAACAAAAATTTAATCAATTCAAATTTTAATATATATAAAAATAAATTTTAATCGACTTAAATTTTATGTAGAAAGATTGTTTGAGGTTTATATAAGGATAATTTTAGTATTTTGAATGATTTGTTTTGGTTAAAAATGATGGTTTAACAGCAGGAGGTGTTAGTAATGTTTTAATATAAACTAGAAGGAGTGTTAGTAATAATTTGAATAATAGAGGGAGTGTTCTTGAACATATGGTAAACTAGAAATGGTGTGATTGAAATTTTCATTTTCTCCTATCATATTCAAAAAAAATTAAGGTTAATTACACTAGAAGTCCTCAAAGTATGGGATTTGTCTCATTTTGGTCTCTAATTTTTCAATTGTATCATTTTAGTCTATGAAATATTGAATATATTTATACATGGTCGTTCAAGCAGACAACGTCCAAATTGTTGACATTTTTTATTATAAACTTTTCACGTAATATCTAAATATGGACAAAAAATAATCTTAATAACTCTTAAACGAAATTTGAGTAGCTCTTGAAAAAAAATGTGTAATATGGATAGCTTTTGATCAAAATTTGGATAGGTCGTGATCAAAACTGTATAATTTAGGTAGCTATTTAACCAAAATTTGAGTAAAAAATTGGTCAAGAATTATTCAAATTATTTTTTGTCTATATTTAAATATTGCATGACAAGTTAATGATAAAAAATTGTTAAGAATCTGGACATTGTCTGCTTGAGAGACCATATAGAAGCATATTCAATATTTTAGAGATCAAAATTATGCAATTGAAATATTAGGGACAAAAATGAGACAAACTTCATACTTTGGAGACCTCTAGTGTAGTTAACCCAAAAAATTAACGGATTGACATGTAAATATAAAATGAGGATGTGATCACATAGATTTTTTTTTCTTTTTTTGTGGAAGGGGGAAGGGGAGAAGGATTTGAACCTTTGACATCGAAAAGACAAATCATTCATATGACAATAAGTATCATTGTATCAAAAGTCTGTTAGTGTGATCACATAGATGAGTGTTTCTCTTACAAATGAAAATACTTGTTTCGATAAGTTTTGATGAGCCCGAATTTAACTAGGTCAAGTCCAATTTAATTAAACCAAGAAAACCCAAAGAAAAACCCAATCAGAGCTGAGTCAACCCATTAGAGGAAATCCAAAAGGACATCAAGAGGCCAACGTCAAGGATCCCTAAAGGGGGGCGCCGCCCAAGGGTACCACAAGGGGGCGCCGCCCATATAGTCTCCAAGTGGGCGCCGCCTATGGTCTGTCCTCCTGTTTCTCTCCTCCCTTCTTCACTCCAATGTAAGTCCAAGTCCATCCCACTTCAAGTCCAAGCTCAAGATCAGGATCAGTCCAGCTCAGGATCATCCTCCAATGGAATAGGGACACGAGCGAGAGAATATCAGGATACGGAGATCCAATCCTACCAAGATTGTACTTACCAAAATGAGAGAAACCCATTTCGCTCGTCACCGCCTCACTGCCTTGATGAACCTATATAATGTGAGTCCTTTACACATAGAAGGCATGCCTTCATGACCTTGAGATTCCTACACATACTACATCTTCCTACACATATTGTTCTCTCTCCCCTTCTAAGCACTGTAATACTCTTGGAGAATACTCTCTCCGACAACTTCATTAATAACAGACTCAGGCCACTGCTGCCGTTCCCGAGAGTGGAGTAGGTCACCCGGACTGAACCATTATAAATCTCTGTATTATTTCTTTATTTATTGTTTTATCATTAATTGCTTGTTTATTGCTAATTGACTGCACCCGTTCATATTCTTGATTGTTGATCTTGCACAACACCGATTTGTGCATCATCAGTTTGACGTTGTCTGTGGGAAACAACTAATTTTTCTACTCTTTCAACCCATGACAATCACTACTAGATCAATGAGCCAACAGTTGAGAGACAACAACCCAGTCCATTGGGAGGAGGCTCCACCTCCCCTCGCACCATCAAAACCATCTACTGCGGCGACCCCCGTTGTCGGACAACAATAGCTCCTCCAAACCATGTAGTTACTGGTGAACCAAAATCAACAGATCATCCAATTGATGCTTACCCAAGGAGGGTGTCACCCCTCACCCTTTAAGAGGAGACCCACTCCCTCCAACAGGAGAGGAGCAGTAATCCCTCCATTTGGGGTCGTTAGGCAGCCCCTCATCATGGGGGCCCTCGCCAGAATGCCCCAAGGCCATACCAGGGCGCCTCTCGCCCAGCCATCCCTCCTCAACACGCAGGGAGTTCACAAGTTTCCCTTCCCCATTAACCTATGCTAGAGAACGAAGACAAAGAAAGCCAATACGAAAACCACGAGAGCCAGTATCATCACCTGATTGAGGATGTCTCCAATCACTAGGACAATAAGATTAGGGAGGTGCAAAACCAACTTGGTGATGCCTTGACCATCTTGACACATATAAGTCCTTCATGTAACTCCACAACGTGCCTGAGGATATTATGTGCAAAGCTTTCCCTACCACCTTAAAGAGGTCTGCTCACCAGTGATTTTCCAAGCTCAGACCCTCTACCATCCGCTCATTCGTAGAGCTGAGTAGATCTTTCGTCTCCCACTTCATTGGGGGACGCCAGCATAAAAAACTAGTGACCCACCTACTCACCATCAAGTAGGACAAGGATGAAAGCCTCAGATAATACCTTGTCCGTTTCAATGAGGAGATTCTCCAAGTTGAGGAACCAGATGATAAGGTAGCTCTGGCTGCCTTTATCGTCGGATTCCGCACCTCCAGTTTCATGTTCTCAGTCCTTAAGAAGCCGCCCTCCAGCATGCCCCGAGCTACTGTCCAGGGCATAGAAATATATGAACGCTAAGGATGTCACCAAAGTCCGTAGAGGTGAGTCTTCCCATGGGGGAAAGAAAAGGAAGGATAGCTGAGAAGATAGAAGGAAGACCGAGAACAAGAGAAAGAAATCTGAAAGGGTCTCCGTGAAAGACCATCTCGAACCACTGCCCCCGAGAGACCAATAGTAATTCACTCCACTCAATGCCTCAATGGAGCACATTCTGTTCCAAATACAGGATAACCCTGTAATCCGTTGGCCCGGAAAGATGAAGTCTGACCCAAAGCGCCAAAATCCCAGCAAGTACTGTTGCTTCCACTGTGACCATTATCATGACACTGATGACTACTTCCAGCTCAAGAAGCAAATCGAAGAGCTTATTCAGTGCAACCAGCTGAGACAGTATGTGGCTGGTCAAGGACCAGCTCCTCCACACGAAGAACGAGAGCGCTAACAGCCCCTTGGTGAGATTTAGACCATCGCCGGAGGATTAGGAGGAGGAGATAACTCCAACTCCACTAGGAAGGCACATGCCCATAGAGCCAAACAAGTAGAGTCTCATTATTCTCACCCAATGAAGACACTGTCACGCCCCATCCCGGTCTCCCAAGGATGAGATACAACTAGATTTTTTTATTATAAGCGGGACTAATCACACATGATATAATCCTACAGGTGCAACAACACCACTCATCACCTTAGTTATTAAGCATGATGGTAAAACCTGTCTGATAACCTGTACTATATATAAACACCTGTATCAATCATTTATTTTTTAGGTTATAGACATATACAAAATCTCACACTCACATAACATGCATCAGAAATATGTTTGTTGAGTCTATTTACAAATATATATTAATAATCGACCATAATAATCTCTTACAAATATAATACACAACCCAACGGTTAGTCATACCGACACTCAACCTGAGTGGTATCATACTAACGTTGCACAAAACTCAATCAACTGGACAGTGGACCGGTCTGCATTATCCTTTATAGTACCTAAAAGAAGAAACTGTAGGGGTGTGAACTAAACCACACGCTTAGTGAGTATACATGCAATATATGGAATAAAAATGATAGTAATACACTGAAGTAGATAGATATTACGTAGATACACGTATCAAACAACAACATCAATCCAATTCTAAAGAATTCACAAGTCACATCACATCCACACTACCCTTCATTGGGTAATCGATCCCACATGAATTTGTGTCTCCCGAACCTCCCGAGAACACC
This sequence comes from Ilex paraguariensis, assembly GCA_963454935.2. NCBI lineage: Eukaryota > Viridiplantae > Streptophyta > Magnoliopsida > Aquifoliales > Aquifoliaceae > Ilex > Ilex paraguariensis. Next base: position 29,709 of record CAUOFW020001029.1, on the reverse strand, counting down.
ACAGTGCTAGCATATCACTGCACGCCCAGTGACCAGGCATCGACACCCCTGTCTTAAATAGTGCGCCACATTCCATAATACATAATACACAGTATAAAACATCAACCAATCACATAAGCACGTAACACATAATCCTGAAGAATTACTATTAAATTTTATCATTTACTATCATCTGATAATAGCATTTTCAAAACATATAAAGATATACACCCACCTCAAATGTACAAAGCTGCGACCCTTCGGTCCTATTGGTGGATCCTTTCGGTGTTACCGTATTCGTTCTAACACTGACTGTCTCACATGTTCCACCTAACACACGTGTAATTACAATATCAATATGTTTATCACATTTAATAGTTAATCATGCAATAATGTATGCAAAATGATGCACCCCAAAGTACCCCGGTAACTTCGGTTACCGCACTATCTACTCACACATTAGCACTTTTGTTCTAGGGATCACATTTCCTCCCCAAATTTCCAAATTCAATCACATTAATCACAATTAGGATTAAGTTGGTCAAAAACATTGACCGGGGGTCCATTTCCACATATTTCGACCCCGAATCCTAAAAATTGTACTTCCGGTATTTCATATATTTTGTACAGGATATTGTACTCATTTGCATTTGTAAGTCACATTATCACATCAAGCATCATTTTAAAATGTTGCATGCAAAATTTCAGGTCATTTGGATTAAAATTCACACATGTGATAATAACATTTAGAAATCAGGGTTTCGGCGTTACCGGCACTCTTTCCTAACCTCTATCGCTCTTTTCTTTTTAAAAAAGCCACACTTAACTCACACACACATCTAAGCATGCCAAGAAACCCCTTAGTTAAACCCTTAAACCACCCATTCCAATTATTTTTCAATAAAACATCGAATTAGAAACGTTACAATCACTCCTCTACTTCTACTTAACTTTAAATTAACACAAGTATTTTCTGGGAGGTAACCAGGTGCTCTACTTTATGCAAATGGAAAGATCTATGTTTCTAGTTTCCAACCCAACAAACGGTGCATCGTTTCGAGTTTTTAAAGAAAGTTATTGTTATTCTACTACAAGGTATGCAGTCTACCTATGTAAGACGAACATAACTCTAGCCTTCCTAATCTTCCAAAACATCACCCAATTTCCCTCAATTGCATTCTAAAGTGGTTATCCCCCAAGCATCTGAATGTAACCACACTTTAGTTTATTTGTTTAGTGTATTAAATGCACTTCTTTAATAAAATCTACACACCCTACAACTTACTATACCTTCGTACATAAAAATTCTGGTATCCTAAAATTCTGGTATAAGGCTTAAAATAATGTAAAGATTCTGGTATCACAAGCTAAAAATTAAAGCTTACATATGAATCTAGCTACATGGTTGATTAAATCATGGCAGTTACTTAAAATAAAACACCTCCTTAATTTTACTATAATTGAGTAATAAAATGAAATTAAGCATTGAAAATAACTTATAGCAAGCTTCGTTTACAAACCAACGTTGTTCACGATTATCTTTCTTTTCCTTTTCTCTTCTTGTTCTCCCTCACTCTCTCATGGTTTCAGTCAAGAAACCAGAACACACACATATATATTATATATTAAACGCACACACCCACCCACAGACACTGTTTTACCTTAAAGTGCACACACACACACACACACACACCTACACACATGGTTTGCATGCACACACACACGGCACACCAATCTTTTTCTTTCTCTTTTGTTTTTTTTTCCTAAGACCAACACTTGTAAAGGTCACCCATGTAATGGGTTAATTATGCTTACCTCCTCTCAAGTTTTTAAATGATTTCAAAATCGATCCACTAGTATTTTCACACATAAAATTCCTATAAATTGGTCTTACAAATACATCACTAATGGGGTCCACATCCCCTATGCATGTACACATACATCATAGCTATGAAAGATTTAATTTAATTAACCCTTTAATAATTTTACATAATTGTAATTTCTCCCACAAAATTATATTAAATAGGAGCTAAAGTAAGCCTTATCTTCAACTCCTGGAATGTCTTCTCACACAATTCATCCCACTGGAACTTGACCTTCTTTCAGGTCAACTTGGTCATAGGTTCGGCTAATTAGGAAAAGTCATCGATGAACCTTTGGTGGTACCTTGTCAATCCCAAGAAACAACATATCTCAAAGACTGACTTCGGTCTCTCCCAACTCATAATTGTCTCAAATTTCTTCGGGTCAACTGACACCCTTAAAGTCGATATCACGTGTCCCCAAAAATTTACCTCCATAAGCCAAAATTCACACTTACTGAACTTGGCGTACAACTGGTGGTCTCTCAATGTCTGGAGAATAACCCTTAAGTGATTCTCATGCTCCTCCTCGATCTTGGAGTAGATCAAGATGTCATCAACAAAAACTACGATGAACTGATCTAGGTAGGGCTAGAACACCCCATGCATGAGATCCATGAATGTCGCTGGGGCATTTGTTAATCCAAGAGGCATCACAGTCAACTCAAAATACCCATACCACATTCTAAATACCGTCTTAGGGATATCTGTCTCCCTAATCCTCAACTGATGGTAGCCAGTGCGAAGATCTATCTTGGAGTAGACTCACGCTCCCCTTAGCTGATCAAACAGATCATCAATCCTCGGTAGAGGGTATCTATTCTTGATAGTAACCTGATTCAACTACCGGTAGTTTATGCATAGTTGAAAGGTCTTGTCCTTTTTCTTGGCAAAAAATACTAGAACACCCCAAGGTGAAGTGTTCGGTCTAATAAAACCTTTGTCCAATAACTCTTGCAGTGGGACTTTAAGTTCTTGCAACTGCAATGGTGCCATCCGATGTGGAGTCATAGAAATAGGAGATGTACCAGGATGTGACTCAATGGTAAAGTCAACATCTCTATGTGGAGGTAATCCCGATAGTTCATTTGCAAAAACATCCTCAAACTCACAAACCATTCGAGGTAAACATAACTCCTGTCTCGCCTCGTCCTCTAAGGTAAGGCTAGCAAGTCAGGCCATCAACTGTCTGTGCCATTGGGAGTCATACATGACTTAGGGTAAAGATTCATGCTTCTCTCCCTGAAACTTGAAGCAAACACCGTCCAATATGTATGCAGACCCTCTTTATATCACAGTCAATGACAACTCGGTGGGCCATCAACCAATCCATGCCAAGGATGACATCAAATTTCGACATCTCTATGACCCTAAGGTCCACGATGAATAGAATCCCTGAGATCTTTAACTCAACCTCGACATATATGATCAACACACACCTTGGCTCCTAGGGATGAATTCACATGCAATGACTCTTCTAGGGTCTCAACCTCCAAGCCCATATCCCTCACACATGATGCAATAATAAATGAATGAGATGCACCAGAGTCAAACAATACCCTTGTCCATAAGCGAGAGAGTAGAAATGTACCCTAGATAACCAATTGATCCACTAGTTCAGTTTGAGGTTTGATGGCGTAGATTCGCCCTTGTGTCCTCGAAGTCTTGACTTGCATGTGTTGTCCCTGACCTTGGCTTATGCCTTGGCCCATCTGGCCTAACTGCGGAGTCCTTACTCAAAAAGTGGTAGAGGCCTAAGTGGCACCCTAGAACTGATATTGACTTCTCTGACCCGTGGTGGAGTAGGGAAGTATGTCTGTGGTTACCCCACTGATGACTGGAACTGAGATGTCTCATAACCTTAGGATCCCGGTTGGTTGCATTGAAAACATGTCCATGATCCTGTTTGGCTAGAAGCCCCAAAGTGTCTCCCTCCTTGGGAGGACTGACCTTGGATTTAGCCTTGATAGTCATGACCCTATCCCTGGTGTCCCTGTGGAGTAGAAGTTTGTTGCTTCTTCCCTGAACTAGAAGAAAAGGCTGACCCTCCTTCTTCTTATCCTTAGCACCCGCCTCCCGGACGCTTCGTGCATCATCAACCTCTCTCTCAATGGTTATTGCCATCTCGACCGTTGAGTCCAAATCTTATAGGAGGTGGCCCACAATATTACCCTTGATGGATAACTTCAACTCATCCTCAAACCTTTTCACTTTGGCCAAGTTGGTGGCCACATAATCGTCGACAAAGAGGGTTAATTCAGTGAACTTAGCCACATACTCCATCACCGTCATAGTCCCTTGCTTTAAGTCTAAGAATTCCTAGGCCTTTGCCCATGAAGAGCTCCTAGAACTCTCCACATGTCATTGCCTCTAAGTTCTTCGAGGCCTTTGCCCAATCCCACCACAGATGGGCTTTTCCCTCTAGCTGAAATGTAGTTAGCCTTATCTTCATGGCATCGAAGGTGATCTCCATAGCCTCTAAAATCTTGTCGACTTGTTGGAACCAACGGTCGGCCACCATCGGATCAACCTCTCATAGAAAAGTCAGAGGTTTGTGTGTCTTGAATATTTGGAGGTTACTTGAGCCTTCTTGTCCCACATTTTGCACTAGTCTGTGCAATGGTCGTTGTCATTGTGTCAATAGCCTCCATAAAGGCTTGTTGGTCAAATGTTGGTGGTAGTTGGTTGTTGTTCCACCCATCGCCTCATCCTCATCCTCATCCTCTTCCTCTATTTGCCATCTACACATATGCCAAATAGCAACAGGGCTTTCACTTAGTATTCCAAGATAGGGATTAAGTTCAAACTTTGAGAATTCTTTCCTTGCCTCACTAGTAGTGCATATGTCACTCAATAGTAGACATCTACACCTTGAACCATCTCGTTCATTCTCTTTCTGACCCCCAAGGTTATGTTCTCTAACCCTAGTGTCTCTTATCCATATACATTTAACCATGCATACAATTCACACAACACATAAAATGTAGCATTTAAGGCACATAACATGAAATGAACAATGGATGCAATGGTCTAAATGCATGCTCCACAACCCTTAGGTAATCGTATACCTAGCCTCTAATACCAAGCTATGACACTCCTAAAACCGGGGGTCATTTGTTAACCTTTGACCACCCGTCAACCCGCAGAAATACCCGTGATTGTCGTACCACTCGACATCACGTCAAAGCCAACCCCTTAATCGAGACTATACCCACACAACTATGGTCCTTTACACATTAATTTATAGTCATTTTATCCCATTGGACACCTTTGAGCAAGAGGAAAGATTGTCTAAAAGCTGAGGGAAAGAATTCAAAAATTTGAAGTTTTGTGAAAACCTTCTAGTAGGTTTTCATAAATCTTCCAGAAGGTTGACCTTCAGGTAGGTTTTCTCAACCTTCTAGAAGATCGAGCATACTAGAACCCTATCTTTTAGAAGGATGTGTTGACCTTCCGGAAAGTGTGTTCAAACATTCCAAAAGAAGTTGCACACTGGATTTCCTAATTTTAGAAAAATATGAAGACCTTCCGGAAGGTTAGAATCGACCTTCCAGAAGGTTTTGCCTATAATTGCCTATTTCACCTATTTTTAATTTCCAATCCCATCAAATCCATTCTACAACCATTCCATACATGTTTAATAGTGTTTTTCACATGAAACATGATACAACAAGTTTCATTACAAGCAATTCCATATTTACATATCAAAATGAACTTTTCACAAAAGTTATACAAAATGAGTCATAAAAGCCACAAGTCGGCCTTATTCACCCTTGAGGCTCAGATTGGGAGCCATCTATCGGTGTGAACCACCCAACCTCAACCTTGAATTTTTCGTAAAATCCCATTTCAAAAACTTTGGTGAAACCCGTCCTTTTTTTTTGTATGGATGCGTAGCCCTTGTCGAGGAGAACAACTTTAATACTTGGCTCGAGTTGATTCAAGCACCGTAACGTCATAGATCGTATAGAGAATGTGGAAGACTCTTTCTTTTTCCCCCTTTTCCTCTCCAATGTACCCAGCAGATAGAAATGAGGAAGGATCTAACTTTTCTTCCACTTTTTATAGCTCCAAAACACTTGGCCCTTGTTGAGCCACATGTCCCTTATTCTTAGGTTTGATTTCATCCCGAAATGATTTAATTTTGCCCTAGTTCAAATTCAAAATATTTTTCTATGAACTTTCTTTAAATTATTTTTCAACTTCCAAAATTTTATTCAAAAATTTATTTTTTGGGTCACCCGAGGCTCAATCGCCTCGTAAAATGCAAAAAAATCTAACTATCTTGGAATTCAACAAAAATGTATGGGGTAGCTAGATTTTGTGAGACAAACCTAATGGTGAGATCCATTTTGTCATCCGAGTTCTAAAAAAAATTCGAATTTTTAACTCATACTGTAGCATCAAAATTTTATTTTGTCCTTTTTTCATGAAAGTTCAAATTTACCCGGGTTTGAAAAAATTGGAAAGAAGATGCAGGAAGTTGTAAATAAGGGTGATGAAGATGAGGTGACTGTAAAAAAGGATTAAGAGGGGCAGTTAGAGGTAGCTGAAAATAAGGATGAAGAAAAGATGAATGCAAATAAGGATGAACACAAGGAGATGATGGCAATTGGAAATAAGGACGAAGAGGTGAAAATGGAGGAAGCTAGAAATAAGGATGAAGATGACAAAGCTAGAAATAAGAATGAAGAGGAGAATGCAAATAAAGATGAAGAGGAGAAAATAGAGAAAGTTGTAAATGAGCATAAGGTTGGTGTTGATGTATATATGATTGAAAAAATAACAAATGATGATGAGAAAAATGATGATGAGAAGGCCGAAGTGAAAATACAAAAAGTTCTAGAAGAAATAAGCAGATTTTAGTTTCCACCAGTTTGTGGACTTCATCAGATGGGGACTATCAACCCATTGATGAAATTAGTGATTAAGATAAAACGTGTGTCTTGAATTACATATTTGACAACACACTTGACATGAGATATTTATACTTTATAATTTGTGTCTTGTTCTTCTTATATATTGTGGGATCATCACCAATTATTAATCCATTTTTTGTATGAAACAGTGAGACACTGATGAGATTTGAGACATGTTCTGCCAACAAATATTTATTTATTGAATCCCTAAAACCAAGAAAAATAGTTGTTATACAGTGTGAGTTAAAAATGAACATCTTTATTTATTGTGTTTTTTATATTGACCAAGTATTGGTTTTGTACATTTTGACCTGAAGATAATAGATTTGACATCTTGTATTATTCCGAACGATGTGAAGTTTAATCCGTTTACAAAAAGGTCAAGGTAGTATCTATCCACACGGTTTGCGGTAATGTGGTTTATTTGACCTTTTTAATTTTGTTTATTTGACTTTTTTAATCTTGAACATGTACAATGTGTGTTAAATGTGTACCCACATTTTACCTTCAATACCCAACAAAAAGCACTTGAAAGGGTAAGGCAAGGAAAAGAATAAGAAAAAACAATTGGCTTGCTTCATTTTCAAAAGTACTTCATTTCAGATTTCAAGGACTATGATAAGATATGTAAATGTCCTATTTTTAATTTTTTTTTGTTTATAATTGATTATTTACACAATAATTAATATCCTTGTATTTCTTTATGTAGATCTATATACACATGAATGACAATAAACACCCATTGATATTTATGCGTGGTGGATGTAGTGAAAGAAAAAATTTTATTATTTGATTCTCTACCATTATATCTCAACAATATCCGTTTTTCTGATGTTGCAAATGAGATTAAATAATTAGATCAAGTCCTTTAGCTGGTCATACCTAATTACATGCCAACATTGACCAAGTGGAACATATATGGAGTGGATTGGGCTCCTAGGCAAACAAATAGCTATGATTGTGGAATATTTGTCATAAAAGAGATGCATGCTCAATTTTTGGATCAATCATTCAGAATTATGGTATGATAATTGTTCTCTTTTTTTAATATTTAATAGTACTAAGTTAAATTTATGTATGTAACATTTGTCAATTTAACTGTGGTTATTGGTTATTTTTTTAGGATGAATCTAATACGATGCAAAAGGATCTAGCATTCAAAGTTGTTACTCACATATACAATGAATCAAGACACAAGATCATGAGCAAGACACAACAACACCAACAAAAGAATTGTGGTAAAAATCAGAAATGATATGTGTGACATATTCTTTTTTTTTTTATATATACAAAAGTTGAAGTCATATATAGTGTTTATGGGCTTGATTTAGTGGTACATACTGATTTTTTTTTTATAAACAAAAAGTCCCAACATTTTCAATCCGCCCAAAACGTTCTAATTTTGACATAATAGTTGTAAAAAAAATATGTTTTGAAGTAGGTAATATAATTGTTGTGTAATAAATGACATATAATTCTGAAGCAAATGTAATAACACTGTTCCAACCACAATGATTTTCTCAACGTTGGACAAACTGAAGTCAAATTTGAATTATAGCCTGCATTTCTTCATCAAATTCACTCTTAAAACCTCCATTCTTTCATCACCCATCTAACTTCAATCCAACATATTTAACGATCTTTTCTTGATCATCTATGCAATTAAGTGGAATGCAAGGTATTGGAAGATTCATATCAAACAAGGTAAGTATTTAATGATCTTTTCTCTATAGATGTTTGTTATTAATTGTGTTATGTCCACAACTCTTATCTTCTTATTTTGATTGGTAGAAATAGTAATCATTTCTCAAAAATGAGATTTTTAATTATTTGTGCTTAGGTATAATTGACACAGATGGAAAAATGAAAGCTGGTTCTTGCAGACTTAAATAGTGATATAGTAGATGACATTTTGCATGATTTTGAAAATGATGAATATCATAACATGGACTTCCATCAGAAAAACAAGGATGGGTTAACATCCAATGAAGCCATTGCAATGAGGGAAGATTTAACTTCTACTGAAGTCCTTGCAATGACATTTATATCACATGAAGATGTCGGACAATTTTATAACACATAGTTTCAGTGTTCGTAAAGATGACCTAAAGTATGACAAGAACAACATGCCAATTTCAAGACGGTGGGTTTGTTCGAGAGAAGGGTATTAGTCTGCAAAGAATGCAGAACGTGTAAAGCTATCAAGGGAACCACGAGGGTTAACACGGCTTGGATGCAAGGCAACATTTCGAGTGAAGTTTGATAGGAAGACACAAAAATGGGTTGTAAAAGAGTTTGTTATGGACCACAACCATGAACTGGTTCCACAACGGGGTGTTCCATTTTCCCGATCACACAGGCGTGTCAAGAGCCCCGACATAGCACAAGCTATATCATTGTGAAATGTTGGTATGCGTACAAGTCATATTAGGGATTTCATGTTGCAACAATTTGGAGGATATCAAAATGTTGGGTTTGCCACAAAGGATCTCTACAATGACATGACATCTTATCGTAGAGAAGAGTTGAGAGACGGTGATGCAGAGGGTGCATTTTCCTACTTGAGCGCGGAGGAAGAGTTGGACCCACAATTTTATTTCAAGTATTCTTTCACCGAAGATAATTCGTTGAATTGCTTGTTTTGGGCTGATTCAACATCTCGACTAGATTACAAGTGCTTTGGTGAGGTGATAATGTTTGATACTATATACCGAACGAATGCATATAAGATGCCTTTTATGATATTTGTCGGTGTTAAACACCACAACGCTACAACTATATTTGGGTGTGCATTACTTTTAGACGAGATGATTGATACATATGTGTGGATATTGAATACCTTTCTTCATGCATGGAAAACAAGATGCTTGTATCTGTTATTACTGATGGATATAAAGCAATGGTTGATACAATTGAAAAGAGTATTTCCTCAAGCAACGCATCGCTTATGTATATGGCATTTGTCAAGAAATGCTTTCACAAATATAAAAATTTTGTCAATGCATTCAAGAGGTGCATGTGTGCTCGATGTACTCCGGAAGACTTTGAAAATGAGAGAAAATCAATGGTCGAATCATTTGGAATAAAGGCAAACAATTGGATAGCGGAAGTTTATGCAAAACGATTCAAATGGGCCGAAGCGTACTTGCGAGAAAATTTTTTGTCGGATTAAAAAGCACGCAATGGTCGGAGAGTATGAATGCCTACTTGAAACACTTTCTAAAAACAAGTCAATGATTATTCGAGTTTGTTAGGCATTATGACAGGGGCTTGGCAAGGATCAGGGAGTGTTAGGCTAATGATGACTTTGAGTTGGAACATTCTAGGCCAGTAATGTTGACAATACTGAGATGCTTAGAGGAGCATGTTGTTGCACTATATACCAGAATAATTTTCTTCAAGGTCTGTGATAAGATACAAGAAGAAGTTGTATTTTTTGTAGTGGATAAGATCGAGAATGAAAGTCGTTGGAGTTATTATTAGTCTTTATTCAAAAAACCAAATTCAAGGTGGATTGTGCAATATTATCCTCAAATTCATGTGTTTAAATGCAATTGCATGAAATTTGAGTCTTTTGGGATTCCATGCTCTCACATGATCGCGGTCATGAAGTATGAGCACATACAAGAGTTTCCTCATACCAGTGTGATGAATAGGTGCACCATTAAAGCAAAATATGGGTATAAATGTGCACACGAATGTGGTAATATGTAGCCGAATGTGTCAATTTCTATGCGTTATGCTGGACTTATGTCAATGTGCAGCCAAATGTGTTATTACGGTTCACAGTCGCTCTCAGACTCAAATGACCTGAGGAGTATGGTGCAACAAAAAACTTCTCTTCTAAAAGCCCATCATGAGTCACTTGGCAAACATGATGCAAATGTGACAAATACACAATTTGGTGTTGAATGATCCAAAGATCGTGAAAACCAAGGGTAATCCAAGTCGTGCACGTAAGAATATTCCAATCAATCCGCGAAGATGTAGTAAATGCAAGGGCACTGGTCATACTGTTAGAAAATGTCCATTCTTGATGTCTCAATCCAATGATCCATTCGAGGACATGTCTTTTTTACAACCAATTGAATCACAGCCACCACAGGACAAGCCTTTTTCACAACTCGGTGGATCTAAACAACCAACCCACATGTCTTTTTTCACAGCATGGTGGACCGCAACAATCTATGCCATCATTGAAAGAGGATGACTGTTGGATTCTCTTTGTCAACGAGGGTATCCTCAACTATCAGGTTCAAATAATACTCTTTGGATGTTTATATTTTTTTTTCATATGAACTCATTCCTTGTTATTTTAGGATGGAATGTCAAACTTTGATTCTATTATTCAATCACAGTACATCAACACTAGTTTCAGTAATATGGAGGTAATAACAAAAATTACAAATTTTATCCTACAAATTTTGTTTTTTCACCATTGTCATCTAACCATCAATTTCTGCTATAACAGTGGGCACCAAGATCATGGAGCAAGATGGGTTGATGAAATTTGACTTTTTTGCAACTTTGAACTAAAATGTTTTTCATTCTCCGTTCCATGTTTTTTTTACTTCGATATCCCTTTTTATTTTTTTTAGGGGAACATCGACAATGCAAAAGAATTTTATTGATTATAAATTTAATTACATCTAGCTAGGAGGGACATATTTACCTTACCCCTCGATGCAATCTAATTACAATGTGATAAGGAATTAAAAATTCTAATGCATGATTTTATATGAAAAAAATAATAATATCCTAACTGATGAAACCAGTTACTGAAATGTGCTAGAATGCTAAATAATCACACGAATAGTGACTTGAACAAGATTCTAGCTGCATAGTAATTAAATGAGCTACGAGCAGTAGAACAACAACTACCTTGAATTGAAAACAAGCTGAGGATTGCAGCTGAAATTGATCTGCAAGTATCAGCCATCATGAGCTAGAAGAGAGTTGAAGGAGCTGAGCCATGATCAGTGGAAGAGCTTATCCAATAAGGCAACTGAGTAGTTTTTATTGTTTTGAATATGTGAACAAATGTGCTTTTATTCCTGTAGCATATCTCTAATCTACCTTTGTGAATCTCTGCTATATCCTAAAAAAACCTGTGAATCTCTTCGATATACCTAGCTTGACCAATATTGGAAGCAAAAAATCCGAAGACAATGTTCATCACAACCATTTGCTCATCGCAAAAATTATCAAGCTCATTTTATATATAAAGAATATAAATTTTTTGGGTGTAACATTATCACCTTTATTTGGTTGGAATACCACTTTTTTTTGGTAAGATTACCAATTTTTTGAGGCAATATTATCACATTTTTTGGGTTAGATTATCAATTTTTTGAGAAAATTATCATTTTTTCAGAGAAAGATTGCCACTATTGAGGTAAGAGTATTATTTTTTTTTTGTTAACATTACAACGTTTTGGGTGCAACATTATCACTTTTATTTGGTAAGAATACCACTTTTTCGGTAAGATTACCAATTATTTGAGGTTAGATTACCATTTTTGAGGGAAAGATTACAACTTTTTGGGTAACATAACCATTTTTTTGGGTTAGAATACAACTTCCTTGAGCTTAGAATACAACTTTTTTGGGTGTAAGAATACAACTTTTTGGATATAATATTATTACTTTTATTTGATAAGAATACCATGGTTTTGTAAGATTACCCATTATTTGAGGCAAGATCATCACTTTTTGGGGTAATATTATCATTTTTTAGGGATGATTACCACTTTTGAGGGCAAGATTACCATTTTTTTTGTTAACTTTGCCATTTTTTGGATTAGAATACAACTTGATTGGGCTTAGAATACAACTTTTTTGGATGTAAGAATATAACTTTTTGGGTGTAAATTATCACTTTTATTTTGTAAGAATACCACTTTTTTGGTAAGATTATCCATTATTTGAGGCAAGATTACCACTTTTTTGTTAACATTACCATTTTTTGGGTTAGAATACAACTTGCTTGGGCTTATAATACAACTTTTTTAGGTGTAAAAATACAACTTACTTTGGCTTAGAATACAACTTTTTTAGGTGTAAGAATACAACTTACTTTGGCTTAGAATACAACTTTTTTAGGTGTAAGAGTACAACTTTTTGGGTGTAACATTATCACCTTTATTTTGTAAGAATTCCACTTTTTTTAATAAGGTTACCATTTATTTGAGGCAAGATAATAATTTTTTAGGGTAAAATTACTATGTTTTAGGGAAGATTACCACTTTTTTGATGAACATTACCATTTTTTGGGTTAGAATACAATTTTTTTGGGCTTAGAATACAACTTTTTTGGATGTAAAAATACAACTTTTTTGGTGTATTTTTAGAGGTAAAATTACGTAAGAATTTATAATCTTACTACTAAATTACAACAACCATGCTCATCACAACCATTATCATGCTCATTTTATGTATAAAGAACAAATATATTTTAGATTTTTTACAAAAACATATCATATTGCATTAATTTGTTTCATCTCATTTCACTACTATTAGTTAAACTATTGTATCAACAACCAACAACTACAATTACATATAAATGTCACATCATAGCTATTTCTTTGTTTTTCATAAAAAAAGACTCAATTCTATCCAGCCTACTATCGATCACCTTTAGAGACTCATTCATTTCATTTTGAGTATTTTCAAATTCCTCCATCTTTCTGCCCATTCGTACAAGCAAATGTCCAAATATAGTCAATGGAGGAAGATCATTCAATGGAGGAAGACCACATGTGGAAGAATTTGGGACATCCTGGGCTTCATCTTCATCCTCAGCTTTAACTTTATTCTCGATTTCAACTTGTGGTTGTTGTGGTTGCTGAGTTTCCTTCTTCTTCCCTTACTCCAAACTCTTTTTTATTGTCCTACCATAAATTGGATTCATGGGAGTGGAATAAGTATCGCTTGAGTGAATTACAACTCCACAATTCTCCATAATCTTTGAAATCAAAATTGGGAATGGGAGACATCGCTGCCTATCCTTTGTACCTTGTACCGAAATAATTTCATTAACTATTAAACAAGATAGATCTATACATATACTTTTTCCAATGACATACAGGAGATGAGCTCGATCAAGTCCAAAATCTGCAGTATGTCCTCTTGGACTAATATTGTACCCCATTATAAGGTTTAACATCCTATATTTTGGAGTAAGGTCTTGCTGAAATAAATACTAGATTGTCAACACTCTCACTAAAATTATTAGGTATACCCTCAATTTCTGCATAAATATCTTTCAACTTTGGTATGTCCTTAGAATTCTTGAATGGATAGGTAAGTCTATCGTTAGGAACGAATGGTCGGCAAACTCCCAATATTTTTGAAAATAAATCTGGGGTTACTTCAAAACTTACATTCCTCACAAGGGATTTAAACTTGTAATCACCTTTATCACTATCATGCATGTTAGAATAAAATATTTTCACCAATGTATTATATGCTTTATCCGTCTTCTTAATATCAATTGCAGAATTCCATTGATGAAAAGCAAAAATAACATCACATCCTACATCTTTTAATTGATCCAGTAAAACACCTCTATCCAATAACAAAGGCCTATAATAAAAGCAATTATCATACCAATGTTTACAATTTTTGTTGAAGAAAGATATGTCTTCATTGCATATGGGGTTGGATGAACTTACTGGATTGGATATAGGGTTGGATGAACTTGATGCATTGAAGGAGGGATCAATTGGATTGGAGGTGGGATTAACTGGATTGGTGGAGCTGGGATTAATTGTGGAGGATGGATTAATGGAGGAAGAATGATTACAGTTCTTCTTCCTCTTCATTTTTTCTCTACTGTTATTCACAAATGGCGATGAACTTGCTGCAGAGGGATCAATTAGATTGGAGAAGGGATCAATGGAGGGAGGATGATTACAACTCTTCTTCCTCTTCATTTTTTCCCTACTACTATCCACAACTTTTGGCCTACACTTCTTTTTGCCTTTGGTCATTATACTCTTATCTGATCTGTTTGTAACAAGGAAAAAATCTAGTCAAAAAAAAGAGCAATAACATGACAGATTATCTATTACTTTTGAGCAATAATAACAATTGATAGAGATGTGAGGAAGATATGATTGCATTATTTTTGAACCATCATTCACAAAAATCATCATTCGTTTAACCCAAAAACACATCCCTTATGCAACTATGTATACAAAAATATGATGAAATTAAGAGAGAGAGAGAGAGAGAGAGAGAGAGAGAGAATGGATACCTCAGAAAAGAGGAAGGTGGTGGTAGTAGCGGTGGTTGCTCTGGCTGTGGCGGTGGCACTGGCGATTGGGTTCAATTTGGTTGCTGATTTTGGGTATGAAAAATTAGGTTGGGTGAAATTGATTTGGGGTTGTAGGGCTTTGGGTATGGAATTTTGGAGTTGAGGAGTTTGATTTTTGGGGGAATAGAAAAAAGAAAGTTGATCGCTATATTGAGCAATCTAACCTGAATCGCTCTAGATTGGAATGCAGCGATCGCTACAGATCTGTGTAGCAACCTAATCTGGATTGCTTAACCAGCAATCAAGTTGAGATCATATCAATCTAAAAGTTCACTTATACCCCTAAATTATCACCCTTTTTCAAAATTTTTCTCATATTTTTCATATTATACCCTCAACTATGTAATTAGTTTCATATTACCCCAAATATTTTTACCTAATTTAATTTAACACTAAAAGGTGTTTAACTTAACACTCAAATATGATAACTTTGTTGTAATTTATTTAGTAGTGAAAAACTTTGTTGTAATAATTTTAACTTAACCCAAAATATAACCCCCAAAATGACAATTTTACCCAAAAAAATTGTTGATAAACTGTAACATTTTAATACCCAAAAATGTTTGGTAAACTTTAGTAGTAATTTAGCCTAATGGTGAACTTTGATAACCCAATCCTAACCTCCTAATATTTTTAACTTAATCTAAAATGATAAATTTAATGTCACTCAATAACCTCAAATATTGTAAATTTTTCATTATATTTTTATTTCAGGTATGATAAATAATTATCATTTTTTTAAACTAATTTTAATTTCTATTATCATTTAAAATAGTGGTGAACTTACTTTGATAACCTAATCCTAACCTCATAATATTTTTAACTTAATCTAAAATGGTAAATTTAATGTCACTCAATAACCCCAAATATTGTAAATTTTTCCTTATATTTTTATTTAGTTTAAAATAAGATAAATAATTATCATTTTTTAAAACTAATTTTAATTTCTATTATCACTTATTTTTAAAGTGTATAGCGGTTTCACTTATTTTTAAAATATATACACGTGAAACCGGTTAAGAATTTTTACGGGTTTCAAAGTGTACAAGTGGCAACCATACAACCATTTTACTTTTTCGGCATCGTACCAATTTTTGCCTTTTCGGTATTGAAGCCAACTCCTAGCTTTATAATACTAGGAGTGCAATTTGGGTGAGTTAGAGCATCTGCAATAGTTTTCTTTAAAATATAGAGTATTTTTTTTAAATAAAAAATATTTATCCAAAAGTTAAAATAGAGAATATATATATATATATATATATATATATATATAATATATATATATATATATATATATATATATATATATATATATACATATCATTCTAATAAGATTGTCTATTTTTACTATTTTATATTTTGTCATTTTTAGGAATAAATCTAATTTCTCACTTTTTTTTCCTTTATTCTTTTACCAAACTTTGAATATTTTATTTACCCACCATTTCTCATGATTTCGTTCCAACCGCTATCCAGGGGCGGTTCAAGGCAATTTGAGGTCTAAAACGGTAATTTATTTTTAGTGTTACAAATTTTGATTAAAATTAATTCTTCTCATTTTTTGAGTTGTAAAAGTATAAATTGAATTTTTATATTTAAATTTTGTTATCATATTTTTTTTTATTGATAATATTGCTAATCCAATTATTTTTTCTTGTGAAATTCAATTTTAAGTAAAATTTTATCAATTAAAGCTTCTTTTTGTAGAAGAATTAATAATAATATTCTATAAGTAATGCATATATTTGAATAAAAAATCTAGTCTTTTTATATAATTTAGTGTCTCAATTGGAATATTTTCTTTCATTTATAAAATCTTCTTTAAAATATTTTTTAAAAAAAATAAATCTAAACTATCAATGTCAGAAAAATTGTTATGTTTTAAAAAACATCCGAGATCAAGATAAATTTTTGTAAACTATCAACATTCAATGATTTTATTTTTAAGTTAAATAAAAACCTAAAAAATATTCTTTATTTGAAATTGATATGTAGAGAAGGTGAGTGAGAATAAAAATGGGAGGGAGGGGTTATCTAGTGTTGCACACACACACACATATAGAGAGAGAGAAGAGAAGAGAGATGGGAATGACTGGGTGAATTATGACTTGACTTTTGAGTATATCATCCATTTTTTTTAATAGAATTTTGATTTTTTGGGTTTTTATTGTTATGGGTTGAATAATGAGCTCAAAAAAAATATTAAAATTTAAATTTTTTATTGGCCTAAAAATTTGACTTAGACGTTTTTGTAGGACTTATAATTTTCATAGACTTAAAATTTTAAAGTGTACCAACTATTTTCAAGTACATTTTTAGGATGTAAGGAATATTTTTTGTGCTTCATCATTTGATGGACAATATCATATATATTTTTGGAAATAAATTAAAAAAAATTTGGTCTATGCTCAATTGACAATTCTAGCTCTTAACTCTATTTTGATTGAGATTGAACTTGGGAAGTGATCCACCCCTATTTATTTATTTATTTATCCTTTGCTTTCCTTCTTTTTTTGTGGTCATCCTAATCATAGTATGTTGTAGAGCAACAGGACCAACATGAAGTGTATATTTGTGAAGTCATTATTCTTTAAATTTATTATTCAACATTACCGTATAAATTTATGATCATACAACCATGAATAAGTCATTAAAATTTCGTCTCTCTTTTTCAATCTCTCCCCTGAAAATGTTCGTTCTCATTTGAAATGAAAATCCATGGAGTCAAAGAAATTCAATAGCTTTCAAGCCAGGCTTTTTTTTTTTTGTTTCTTTTTAAGTAACACCTTGCACATCCTATCATGTTTACATCTTCCTGGTCTGAATCTAAAGGCCAAATATGGATCCAAAATAAATAATACAGGTTGCCAACTGTCACGACCCGAAGCCGATCTCTTTAGATCCGTCAATTCAATTATAAATAATTTCAATCAAATCAAAGCACTAAAATCTTTAATAAATAAAAATAGAATCGCCCAATCTTTAAAAATAATTACAATGGTTCAAAGCACTCCCAAAATTGTGAAATTTCACCAATGGTCAATAATCCAAAGTCTAATTTCTCAATTGGTCTGATCATCCATCAGCTTTCAATTTCTTTTCAACCTGCATAGTAGAGGGGTAAATAGGGGTGAGTTTGGAAGGCCCAATAATCAATTTCCTACATAATATGTGGAATAACAAGGTTATATGATAATCCAACAATCAACCGTAGAATCAACAAATAAAATGATCATTTAACACAAATCCCTTCAGAAAATCATACAAAACCCCACGATTCGATTCAAATCATTCGAGGCTTCGTACTTGGTTTGACTTGACCATATACTAGGCGCTACTTAGTACATCACATTTTATCACATGCCCCTCGAGCCACAATCACGTCTTAATATTAAAACCATGCCACCGAGTGTGTTTGACGCATGTGCCAATACGTCCCAAAGACTTCACCAACAAAAATGGTTTTTGCACAAAAAATACAAAGACACCCACCAAACAAAAAACCAAACGAACATCACAAATCAACGGTTAAACACTAGATTAGAATATAATGACAATAACAATAGAAGGACCCTTTGCAAAGAGATTTATATAATTTGATATTGAAACAGATACATGCGAAGATATTGATGCCCAAAACAACACTCTAAAGTTGATGTCGATAATTTAGTTGTTGATCACTAAACCAAGCACAATTCCTCCCATTGTGATTTTTGTTCTTTTTTGCTCACGGTTTTCTCTCTCTCTCTCTCTCTCTCAAGAATTTTCCACTTGCTGTTATGCACAAACTATATGTAATATAGTCATCTAAGAGATCAAAGGCTGCCAAAACCTCCTCTAATATAAAATTGTCAAAACTCATGTGCACTAAATCCTTTATATACACTACCAACCCAAAAGGTTATGCCTGAATTTTCACATTCCAATTACCCCTATATCAATGGTCAATATGAAAGAGAGTTAAAAGTGCAATTACTCCACCCATTCACTCTAAGTTTATTTCCAAATATGTCACAGTTCAATTTCTATCACAATTGTAACCAGCATTCCATCTAAGGCTAAGATCTCTCCACCTATAAATATTCATGTTTATTTTATTTTTTTTCTATTTAGTTATGTTATTATCTAGAGCTTAAATCAAGCAACTAAATCTTGTTTTATTTAAACTACTATTTGGTTCAGGTCATCACACCAACTCCCTGTTACAATTGCAGAGATACAAAGCATAAGTGTTTATTGGTCTGCGCAATTCTTATCAAAAAATAGTAGATGAAATGCTTATACATGCAATGCTTAATACAACCAGTAAAGGAATAAATGAATATAATGTCTCCATGGTGGGTCAGAATATAATTGGAAAGTTCCCCATCACTGGCACTGGCATACACATCTGAGATGATTGAAGGATCTTTTCAGCTAACTGACAACTAGTAAATTAACACCAGTATAAAATGTAAATATAAATCCTTGCCAAGTCTCAATGAAAAATTAAAAGTGGTTACGGCATGGGGAGGAGGGATATGTGCATTCCTGCGTCAAAGACAACTATAGATTATGGTGATAAAGCTTCTCAACAAATGTTTTCACTATTTAGCAGCCTAATACAACAAATCTACACAAGTGACCAAGTCAAAGCATGTAGATTCCTCTCTAGAATAGAAAGTCATATTCTCAACTAAGAAGCTAATTTCAGTACCCTGTGGTGCCATATATACTTTTCGGCAAGATCATAAAACCCACAAATCCAATCATTGAATGTGTGACAACCCAGAAAAAAACAAGTCAAAAAAAATAGAAACAATTAGCACGTGAAGAAATTAATAGAGAGAGAGAGAGAGAGAAAGAGAGAAAGAGAAGTAGATTAGCTACTATTGTAATTTGCTGACCACTTTCCCAAGTTGTAAATTCATTAGTTCCAGGCTGATACTGTAAGTTGCTCACCACTTTCTCAAGTTAGTGCCCATCATTAGGGAACCTAACAGTGATTGACAATTTTAGAGTTTCAAATCAAGTGGATCGATTATGATGAAAATTTAGACTGCTCTTAATAGCATTGAGGTCTTTATATCCATGGTTTCAATTGAAGTTTAAGTGGATTATCTCATAATATGCATCCTAATTAAATCTCTTTGCAGTAATCTGTTGTTGTCCTGCACTCACATTCCGATTGGTTGGTTTGTTACTGTAAATTGAAACTCCTTTGATTATGTCCAGTGTGTTTTGAAATTTGTGTGCTATGATATGAGCGTGCTTGATTCTCACATCGTTCGTTAGACAAATATCTGTTTCCACTGATTTTGAGATGTGTCAATTTCAGTATTGATTTTTGAGACATAATTGTGATGATTCTTGCTTCTGCAATTGATTTTTGAGTTATTCTGTTATCGTTCAATTCCTTTTATTTCATATTTTATGTTTTAATCTATTTATTGGACATCCCAAGCTAACCACTTATTTACCCTCTTAGATGCAGGTTAACTTGAGAGTAAAGGCAGTAGAATCAAATCAACTGAGGAATTTAAGCATATTCTGTAACTTGTTTTCTACAATAGTTTTGACAGTGATGCAACAGTTGTGATTATTTCGAACATTGGAAGGATTAATTTTGAGGTTTTAGCACTTTTTATGAGTTAAATTTGACGGTAATTGAGTTCAACACCAAATCCATGGGAATTGGGTACAGGGCACAACAATGTATAATCAAAGAACAGATAATGGGACCTCAAGATAGAAACCGTAACTCTTCCAATCCATGCTACTATAATGGGTATTTCCCACTTCGTACATCCAAGTTTAGGAATTACTCTTTTCAAGCAGAAACTGTTTCCAACAACCTCATTAAAGGTTTCGCTGAAAGACAGAATTATTGGAGGATCCTCTAATTCTCTTTGAATGGCGAGGACCTATTCACATCAACATATTCAGTTCCATTTGAATTTCAAATTTTAAAATGTTTTATAAGTAAGATAAGATTTGTTAACGTAGATAAATCCTCACCATTAGAGGGGAGCCAAGCCCGGTAAAAGGTGGCAAACACACCAGATGATTTATATAAGCAGCATCACAGAAATTGCAAGTTGGATAGTTCACTGCACGTGTAGATTAATGGAAGAAAATAAAATCTGAACCCAGGAGTGTTTGCTAGCTTACCCTGAAGAAAAGCCTCAAAATCTTCCTATGGATGAAATGGAGTGAGATCAATTTTCATCTGTTGCTTCCCTTTGCTAACCCTCTTCAACAAATCCAAAGAAGAGAAATTAGATCATTAAAATGGAACAAAAAATAGAGACCATCATTTGAGAGAATTGTACCTAAATCAATGACACGTAGGCATAGTAAGCAGCCAACAGCCCCTAAACAAAATCTTATAGTGTCCCACTTGTTAAGTTCAATGTTGTAGCTCTAGAGATACATATATAACTTTTTCTTTTGGTTATACCAAAGTTACACAAGATAAGTTTTTGAAATGCAATAATATTCCAGATTCCTCAGTCATCCAGGTAAATGTGTCCAGTTTCCATAATTAGAGGCTTAATCATAACACACAAGAGGTGTTTCAAAACTATCTAAAAAAAAAATTTCAGATAGTATTATTCAAACCAGCTCAAACTTAGTTAAGCAGTGATTATTCCACAATGGAGAGAAAGAATATTTGAATCAAATGATGACAAATCTGACCCATTTCAAATAATGTAAGCATCCTCATGCAATACATTATTATGAATTTTAAACACTCTGGAGGCTACTGTACAACACTGTCATGCACCTACTAGAAACTTCAACAAAATGCAAAATCTTTTACTGCCAAACCTGCCATTATAATCTGAAGTGTCTCAAATCATTCCTCACGCAAACTGTCCACATTTATGTTCACTGAACACCAGTTTGCACTAGTCTAAAGTAGGGCCGATCTTGGATTCAACAACTCCATCATGAAAGCATTACTATCATAGTTTGAGCATAAATCAGCTCAAGCCAGAAAGGTTATTTCAACATTTTAAAGTTAAGTCACGGATCAAATTGTATCACTCTGCTCATCTGACAAACCAAAATTTCACTTCTTTCCGTTGAATAAAATAATTACTTTTAATGTCAAGCCATCATAGTCAACTTTTTCCCATCTTATCCCAAATGGTCCTACCATCAAGTTTTAGTGAATGTGCATCCATACAAGGACAGAACCAAGATTTTACCATCAAGGGGGCCAAACAAGAACAATGACACGGTCAAAAAATTTATCAATGAGTACATTCGTTATGTTATTCTTAGTATTTAGCTTGAATCATAATATCTAAAAAGATATATCACGATCCACTTATTCTCTTACCTACGACATGATGTTGCGATTACAAATAAATTACCATCTTAAATATTAGTTTCACACCATACTTCCGACTAATTAATCACGAGTCCGTATATTGTTTATCATATAAGCAATTTTTTTTTTGTGGTCATCAAATTGATTCTGGCAAATATATTTTTGTCCATAAAAGGAGCACTCATCCATGTGATTAACATAGCATTCATCATCTGGTTATTAAAGGCCGTTTATTATTTATTTGAATGCAATAAATAAAGTATCATAAACATATATATATGTTTTTTTTTTGAAAACCTTGGAAAGATGTAAAGTTTTTTAAAATAGGGGTATAAAGTATTTTTGAAAATTTGAGCTGGACCATGACCCCCCCCCCCGGGGGCAGAGGCCCCCCATTTGGTTCCATCTCTGCATACATATAGGACTCGTTTGGTAGACGTATTATGAAAGGATTAAATATTGGATTGTACTATTTTTTATTTAATCGGCCTAATACTTAGTTTGATAAACAAATTTAATACCGTATTAATTTCAAAAACGTATATTTATCGTATATTTTTTGTACGATAGACATGTATTATGCATATATTTTAATACCATTATAATCCAACTCAAACGCATTATTCTACACATTTACTATTATATTCAATCAATTAATAAAATCAAGTTGTCATCAATATAACAAACACTGATTGAAGATATTTTTGTTAATTGAACTTTAATACTATAAAATAATTCTCTAATCAAACAACTGATTGGATTAAATAACTATTATCCAACGTTTATGTTGTGTATTGTCAAAAAATAGATAAAATTACGTATAACTTTAATACGCAATTTAATCTTATATTTTGTCCTTCTATATTGTATTAGACTGGATTATTTTATCTAATCCATCAATTTCTAATACGGCAACCAAACGAGCCCATAATATTTCACTTTCGTGCTTTACAATTCATCCAAGCTAAAATTACGTAAGATGCTAACATCTTGGAATAAGTATTCTTTAGAACTCCAATAATCCATACTATGCAGGGGTAGAATAACTTACAGCAATTACCACAAGCTCTTCAAGCAGTTCCTCCAGATGGCGCAGAGGCTATAATTAAAAACAAGACAAGTGGATAGTCTACAGCTTAAAGGCTGCTTCAGCGTATATATAATACCTCCAAAAAGAAACACTCTTTCATGTATATTCCCCCAAATTTTTGCAGTACACAGAAACTTACCCACTGTGTTGGACCATCCACTGGAGCATTTAGAGGGTCATCATGTACCTAATCATCCAAAGAATACCGTTAGGCAGTCTAGAAAGCAGGAAATTGAAGGGAAAAAAGGAATAATAATGGAAAATCAACATTTCCAGGAGTTTTTATGATAATGTAAACCCAATATTTTCCAAGCATATGCTCTATGAACTTAAAGAATACAAATCACCTAGTTGGCAGCGATTGCATTATTATGAACACAACATCTAGTATCTTGTAATCATTGCTTTATTTTATCCCCTCCCTCAGAGAACTAATAGAGAGATACAGGCAATAAACTAATCAACCAGAGCAGATTCTAACAAGATACCTCCATGAAAATTCCATCCACTCCCACAGCAACTGCTGTCCTTGCAATGCAAGGGATTAATTCACGAAGACCTCCACTAGCAACACCGCCACCTTCCAACTAATTCAGAAAGAAGAAATGTCACCCAATCATATACAAATAAACTTCAAATATAGCTAAAAACTTTTCAAAGACTCCAATAATTTGAGATGACAAAATCACAAATTGCTTCCCTGGTTGTATTTTGTAAATGAGATAGAGTTGTTTCAAGAACATTATCCATTATGAAATCAAATTTGACTGTATTTGACATGTTCATTCAACCGAAAAATGATTTCTTTGTTCAAGTGAATTGCAGCTGTAAATCAAAACTAGAAACGACAGTTTGTTGGAAGGCAATAATTATTCTAGGACCATCAAGTGGCCCTCTAAGGTTTAAAAAATATCTCCGCCTTTTTGTGGAAAGTGTCTCAGTTTGCTTACTAATTGATCTTTTACAATCAATAAGAAAGCATTTCTACTTATAGCTGATAGCCCCAATTCCATTAGGAAAAGGCAAGTAAAGCTTTTGGGTTTGTCGGATACTACTAACATAAATTTTATCAAATTTACAAAAACTAATTCAATTTTATGCGCATCCCTGTCGAGCTTTTGTAGGGATTATATCTTGCATGCCTGTGACAAATGTACAGGGAAAAAAAAAAAAAAAAGATCTACCCAATGCTCTAATCCTCAAGCATGAGTCGACAGATGACCCTCACCTTCCTCCCAGCAGGTTGCTGCAACGAATGTGTGACATCAGCCACCTGCACCACAATACATGGATGAGATGAACAAATCTTCTAGGAAATAGAAGTGACTATACGCAGCACGAAACTGATACTATCATAAAAACATTTTCATAGCATCATTATAATAGGCACGATCATAACTAATCCACATACCACAGGACAATCTGCTTCCCTCATCCACTCGAAGTTGCGTGGATCTACAATCAAATCATCTGCATAACAGATCAAACATGTTATCAATGAAACTGAAAAAGAAATAAGATCAATACTGCATCAACAACAATGTTGTGACCAAGGATCAAAATATCGTTTCAAAACGGTCGAAACATCCAAAACGTTCCCGTTTTCAAAGAGACTGAAACAAATCAGTAATGAAATCGAAATATTAATACTTCGAGGTGTTCCATAATGTTTCAAAATATTTTGTTATATTTTCATGCATTTTCGGAATGTTTCAAGGTATTTTAAGATATTTTGGTATATTTCCACCAATGTTTTAAAAAAATAATTTTTAAATTTTTTATTTTTTTCCATTCTGCTTTTGAAACCGGTCGAAACGTTTCTGAAACACATCGAAACTTTTCCGTTTCTTAGATGACTGAAACAATTCACCGAAACGAAATTTTGATCCATGGTTGTGACATGCTTAAGCAAAATTGTGGCTCTAACATCAAAGAAAATTCCAGAAAATATGCCAAACAACTTAATTCATGAAAGTTCAAAAGATAGATATTAATGTGCACAGTTAACTAGTTAAATGCCAGTTTCGAATATGTATATTTTTTTCTTTTATAACGTGAAAGCATTATCAGATTGAATCTGGAATTAATCCATGGATGCTTTTGGAAATCTACATCACTGAATAATGGACAGCATCGCACACTCACACACACCCAAAATATTCATAGCTCTGCTCTTGTTCTAATCTGTTATGGTGTACTGTACCGATCTTTACAGGCTTTTCAGAGGTCAAGTCAGATAAAATCTTCGAATGCTCCATTATTCAGAACCCTAATGCATAATATAGCATTTGATTGAAACTTTTGATGACTTACTGTAGCCAAACATGGTTCCTCTCTCGCAAACCATTACATTGTTATTCCCAGCCAATCTGACCTTTTCAGCAGAATTTAACATGACCTAAAAAGCTAATGAATCATTAGTTCGACAAATGTTTCCCAAAATAAAAGTATGGACATGTATAAATCTAGCAACGTTCACTTACCGAAGGAGCACAGAATTGACCCTTCTTAATGTTGACAATTTTTCCAGTTTTGGCTGCTGCAACTAAAAGATCCGTCTGTCAAGAGGCCACAAAATCTATTAATTAAACTAGCCGACAAAAATATCTCTTAAGATCTCCTGAAGGAAGGGAAAATAATGCATCCTTATTATAAAACTTCTGATAATGGTAGGAGAATAATTCACCTGTCGGCACAGAAAAGCAGGAATCTGAATAATATCTGCAACCCTGCCGACTGCTTCACACTGAGAACAAAATCGGTGTTAAATACAGTCCATGCCCCGTTGCACACCAGTTCTTGCCAGTCCTTTTACTACCATTTTTGGAACTAGTATAAAAATAAGAATGCAAATGCTAAACCTAATAAGAAAACTAAAACAAAATAAAATAATGTAGACATAAATCTCTAGACGATGCCAGTGGGACCATGTGACTTCCCTCTAGAGGTAGTGAGAGGATAGGATGATTTGAACCAAGCAATCAATCAACTAGCTAACAAAGTATATCTAAATATACACATCTTCAGCACCAATGACAATCTTGGCAACAAGTATCAAAACAGCACACAGGCACAAATACTCTAAACTTTAAAGGTAGAAAAAGGACACTGCAGAAGTTTGGTTCTAATAATTTAAGTCTTTCAAAATTATGTGACTTAATGTGGTGGCATCCTTACCCAAAAAAAAAAAAGGGTAAATTTCAACATTAATTTGAAACAAGGACATCCATATGAATGGACATTTGATAACAAAATATAAACTTTAGTGGAGCCTTCCTTAATAACAGGTAAAAACCTAAACGGCTGCAGCTCCAGCTGCATGACAAGAAGTATCGTACTGTCAAGAAAGATAAACTACTGAAATAAAATAGCAAAGTATGCACTTTTCTCCAACAGTAAAAAGCATAGAGGTAGGGAAATTACTATATATAGAGTAGACCGGACAGGGGTCAATTCCTCTAATGGAGAGGCTGACATTTTTAATTTCAACAACCAAATCAAGTGTTGAAAAACATATCTATAAAAAAAAATATCTATAACATAAATGGAAGAGTTATACTGAAAGAGGAAAGAAAAGGTTACCTGAATGGCTTCATGTACATCAGTGACTATGGGAAGGTCATATGCTATTTTCACTTTTTCAAGGATCTACAAACAAATGGAAGTGACATGAATGTGTTAGAAGTTGACAGGCATTCCACGGGATTGTTTGTATACAACACATCACACTAAGATTACCATAAATTTGGATGGTCCCATTGCACCTTCTATGGCATTCATGTAAAAGTTTATCAACTACACAGGGGCCATATAGGAAAGAGTACTTTATTTTTGTTTCATCAATTTTAGTTTTCTTTGAAATGATAGATTCAAATGTTGAACGTAGCCAATGCTTTGAGCCAAGATAATAGGGTGAATCTACTTTTGGAATTTTATGTAGGATATTACTGAGGGTATCCAAATTTTGTTGGGCAATGCAAGACAACCTAGCACATGTCGCATTAGTGACAAGAAAAGGTAAAAAAAAATTGAAATCGCTGCTTATGTCGAACACAATGATGCATTAGAACATGATAGTACAGAATAATACCTTCAAGCCTTCACTGAGGCCAGGACCACGAAATGATTTGGAAGATGTCCGATTAGCTTTGTCAAAGCTTGACTTGAAAACCAATTGCAACCCAAGTCTAGAAGAAAAGTGAATCTTTTATAATATAATCCATATAAATATATATAATCCATAGATCAAACAGTAGTACCACGTTTGCTCCTAACAGGAAAACGCAAAAATAAGAACTTAGGGTTCTCACATAAACAGAAACAGACTCCGTTATTTTCCATTAGGAGATAGGGATTGTTTGTTTATACTTCATGTCCATATAAGGAGGGGGAGAGAGTTACGCTTACTTAGAAGTGATAGCCTTAATGTGCTTGGCCATACGCAGAATGTGGTCCTCCGATTCAATCACATTAGGACCAGCTAGTAGGAAAAATGGTTCTGCGGTCTGTTTGAAGGTTTGACAGACAGAGATTAGTAAGTAGAGTAAAAAAATCTACAAATGTAAACGACTATCTTCAAATTGCAATGAGAGAGGGAACCTAGCTACTCAAACCTTGAGCTGGTTGAACAGCATAGTTGATGAAGAATCCATCTCTGAATTTGCTGAGATTGCTCTCTAGTTAGCTACAATAACAACACACAAAAAACAAATCTGCAATTTAGGGATCTGGTTCAGAGAGAGAGATAACTACTTTCTTTCAACTTCACAGGCGGTCCCAAAGTGTTGAGTGAGTGAAGAGAGAGTATTATGATAGTTAAGGGATCAGGTGAATGGATCACTGGTTCAACTGGGTCATTAGTCGAATCGGTAATATAATTAAAAAATAATTATTAATGATACAAACCCACAACGCAGAATGCTTCAGACTACAGAGAGATAGACAGAGACAGAGACAGAGGCTGTACCTGCTATGCTGTGTGCTATTCCACACGTGAGGGATGCCTAGGAAATGGAAATCGGCAATGGAGCTCTGGCCAGTGAATCCCTCCTACCTCGACTTCGAAGGTTTGTCGTTCGAACTTTGCCTTCGACTTCGACGCAGCGCAAAGAAGAGAGAGAGATAGAGGGAGGGAGGGAGGAGACTGAGGACTGGACTGGAGAGAGAGGCCGTCGGACCTCAGTCGTTCGTGAGAGGTGTAGCTGAGGAATCAAAGGGCAAAAAATGCCCAAGCCAAAAGCACTACTATTTATCCCTTTCAAACTAATCCGTCCGGTTTTTTTGAATCGTCCGGTTTGAACGGTTTACTTAAGAACCGGGAGGTTCATTGGGTTTTCTCCGATTTTTGTACATAAACGATCTTTTATAGGAACCGGCCTTGTTCTAGCTCCGGTTAACAGGGTTCCCGGGTTGACCCACCGATCCGGACCGAATTTTAAAACACTGTTATCAACGGATCTGGCTCGGTTATATCATCCTAAACATTATAGTTAAGGGTAGGAACGGATCGAATGTAGAGCAAATTACGGTTAAGCCGCATCCGATTAAAAAATGTAATTGAAATTCAATTCGTTTATCCGATGGATTTGGAAATAATAAAAATTCATCAAATTTCAAATTTGAGATTAATTCATATAATCTTGGTTCAGTTATAAAAACAAGTTCGCACATATTGACACATCAGCCAAACAAAAGATGAGGCATTAAGCAAAAGTTATAATTGGGGCCCGTTAAAAATTTATTATAAATATAATTTTAACATACAACTAAATTTCATTTCAAATTTGGTATTCTCACTTTTTGTGATGTAAAATTAGTGATTAATTTTTTGTATTCACATTTTGTTAGTATATCTTATTCAAGTTTTATGCTTTTAATATTTGGATTCATATTTTTACAGTTGACATATTCAAACTCCAAAATTATTGTAAGCAAAACAAAGTGTTAAAATAATAAATGATTATACTAAGACAAGGTTTAATAAAATGTAACAATAATATATGAAAAATAGAGATTGTATAAATTTACTCTTTATTCATCTTTTAAATTGTCTTATAAATTATAATTTCACAAAAAAATAGTTGAATTAAATAATTAT
Source organism: Ilex paraguariensis (assembly GCA_963454935.2). Taxonomy (NCBI): domain Eukaryota; kingdom Viridiplantae; phylum Streptophyta; class Magnoliopsida; order Aquifoliales; family Aquifoliaceae; genus Ilex; species Ilex paraguariensis. The sequence goes on along the minus strand of CAUOFW020001029.1, from coordinate 127 downwards.
ATTATAAAAATATAAAAAATAATTTATTATAAAAATATAAAAAATAATTTATTATAAAAATATAAAAAATAATTTATTAATGTTTATATGTGTCCTATATAGATCATGAGAAAGAAAAAAGTTTTTT
>CAUOFW020001028.1:0-148372 GCA_963454935.2 Ilex paraguariensis | reverse complement strand
AGGTGAGGAGGATCAAGAGGAAGGCGCCCAAGGGTCTGCCCTAGGCGGCGCCCAAGGGCCTGCCATGGGCGGCACCCAAGGGCTCCCTTGTCCTCCTCCTCCTCCTCCTTCGGTCATGGCTTTTGGTGATGTCGTTTTGGTGTCCTCCTCGATGGGTCAACAAGGATGCTTTTTTGGGCTTTCTCGATTTATTAAATTGGGCTTGGGCCCAGTAAAATCCGAGCTCATCACTTAGTATTAAGTTTTTTATTCGAGATTTACATGGATTAATACGAATGCGATTACAAACCCAACACAAAAATAAATAGGTTAATCGACACGACACGATTAAGAACCCCTTTACATCTAGCGGTGCCCAGAAATCTAAAGCTTCTAAATCCTACAGGGAGCAGCCAGATACATCTGTCAAAGTACCCCTACTCATAATCAATGAGAAAATATTCATTACAATGGTATACCATAGGACAATGTTGACATGATATTACTAATCAATACTATTAAAATAAAGAAATAAATGGACCCACTAAAATTAATAACAAACCCTCTATGTAAGCAAATAACTATACATTTCTCCTACTTATAAGTAAATTGCTATCCAAATAGGGTTTGCCTTACACACTTGATATTTTATTATTAATTAATGGTACTATTTTAACATTACTGACATAGTATCACTATTACATTCATAATCAACTGTCTCATGTGGACAAGTAATGTTTAGCGTTCTGATAAAAGTCTTGCTCCATGGTTACAGGGATTTGTAAAATCAATTCTTTGGGTTATTTATTAGGGCTTTCATATTTTACACCCCGAAAATTTTTTAGTTTTTCACTTTACAGCATCAATGATTAAATTTTTCGTATTGCACTTTTAATATATCAAAAGTGTTGTAATGTGGTCCTTCTGTTAACTTTCAGTTAATTTTTCCATCAAAATTTAACACATTGACATTGACGAAAAGCTAACAGAATGATCACATTACAACAATTTGGATACAATGAGAGAGTAATGTAAAAATTTTAATTTTTGAGGGTGCAAAATAAATTTTTTAAAATCTTTCAATGGGCAAAGTGCAATTCACCTTATTTATTATGCTTGAGCTATGATGAGCTTCTTTTTTTTTTTGATCTCGAGCTAGGATGAGCTTAAAAAATTTAATTTTGATATTGTAATAACCCAAAGAAGACCGGGTTTTCACTAAATTCAAATGGGTCAATTTGTTGCTTGACAGTAGTTGCATTACATTTTTTTTTTACTAATTCTTATTTTATTTTTATTTTTTTGAGGGGAAAGGAGAAAGGATAGGGAGACTTAAACTCTTGACTTTAAGAAGACAAAACTTTTACAAGATATGGAGTATCATTGAACCAAAAACCCATTGATCGTTGCAATACATTTGATTGAATCCATAAGGTTAATTCTGCTATGGCCAAAAGTATTTTTAGGATTCGATTGTATGGCGGTAATTTGATTGAGAATGAGAATCACATTTCTAAATCTCTATATTATCATATTTCGATAGCTAATTATTTAGTAGTTTAAATTGGAAATATAATTGATGAGCCCAAAATTGACTAGGCCAACCCCAATAAATTAACTGAGCCCAAGTTAGCTTAAAGGCAGCCCAAGCCCACTTCACCAATCCGACCCAGTTCAAGATCCATGGAGCCCGTGAAGATAGGTGCACATGGGAGAAAGAATATCGGGATATACACTCATGAAAATCAAATCCTACCTTAATTGTACTTACCAAAGGAGTGGTGTCATCTCCCTCACGTTACCGTCTCACCAAACATATATATTATAAGCTCTCTCCACAAGGAGAGACACATCTCTACATCTCACAACATATCTCCCAACACATATCTACACCTCCCTACACGTCAAGTTTTTCTCTCCTAACTATTGTAATTCTCTCGGAGTGTACTCTCTTGATTACTTTATTCATCAATAAAGACCGTCGGCAACCGCTACCATTTCTCTAGAGTAGAGTAGATCATTCGGACCGATTCACTCTATATCTACGTGTTTGTCTTTATTTACTGTTTTGCTATTAATTATCTTATTTATTGCTCATTAACTACACCCGTTTATATACTCAACTGTTGATCTTACACAAAATTAATTTGTGCATCATCAACAATTACTGTTGTAATCAAATTATCAATGATGATGAATATTCTAAACCCATAATCAACAGTGATTATTTCATATTTAAATTAAGCCTCAAATTAAATTCAAATAATATTTTTTATTATTTTTTAAAAATATGTAAAAAATAGTAATTCTCTTACGAGATTACTTACATATGATATTATTATGATAATTATTTTAAATACGTTATTTCACCACAAAGAATAAAATACACGTTTCCCATTAAGATTATCATTATCCAAACATGATCCAAGATAAGGTTGCAGCTGTGTGGTTTTTAAAATTACTATCATCTAATTTTCGAATAAAAATCCATGTGTTGTACGTGATAGCTTAGCAGGATATTGGACCGTAGTTACCAAGCGGACCCATTGGACACAATTGTTATACTTTTAAGGACGAAATTAAAATAGGGAGAATTGTACCTAGACTTCTTAAGATTTGTCACTTAATTATTCAAATCTTCAGACATTTGAAATATTACACACAAATCTTCTAGGTTTATATGCGCGTAACACTTAGACCTCAGATATAAATATATCAGTTAATAAATTATATTTAGACTCCTAAAATTTATAAATATATAATACTTAGACCTTTTAAATTTAAAATATTATATTTAGACAAAAAATTTATACCCCAATTTAAAAAAGTAGAACAATGACTAGAATTTAATTAAAATTTAAATAAATAATTCAAATTTCATCTAAACTCATTTAATTATATCCGATGGCCCATAATCTATCCCACCCAAATTCTTCCTCCCGCCCACTTTAACAACACACACGCCACCCAGCTGACCCATCCCATCCCAAGCAAAACCCAGCTGGCCCATCTCTCTCTCTCTCTCTCTCTCTCTCACACACACACAACTCCTCCTCTGCCATGCCGAGTAATTCCAGTCCACAAGAGAAGCTGAGCCAGGCGTCCATCTCACGGAGAAATCAAAACCCAGCTGACCCAAGCATCCATCTCTCTCTCTCTCGCTCTCTCTAAGATCTCCTCTCTGGCCAGGTACACCTCTCTCTCACTCTCTCTCTCACGACACACACAGTCAAAAACACACACAACATCAAACCCACACACACACAACATATATTGAACCCACACACACCACACACACACACACACACGGCCTTCATTTTGGTTTGAAATTTTGGGTTTTTTCAACATATCGCGCACACACACCACCTCTCTCAGCCTTTCATTTATGGTAAAGTTCAACACCAATCTGATTATGTACTGATTGTTTCAATAATAAATTGATTATTATTGCATTATTGGGTTCTTAATTTGTGCATATTTGTGATTTTTTGGTTAATATAATCGGTAGTTTTCGATTTAAGCAGGGCCTTTTTTTTCTTCGCACGCAGAGAGGAAGTCTCGGTTCATGAAATGGCTGAGCAAGAGTTTCAAGGGTGGGTCGAGTAGGGGGTAACAACAGGTGGGCAACGAATTTGAATTAAATTCTGGCGTGCTCCAGCTAGATCATTGGAAATAGCTATATTGGTCTCTCTCTCTCTCTCAAAGGTTGATATTCTCGCAATGGAAAGTCTCTCAGTTTAAATGTTGCTTTAATTTTGAACTCAATTTTTCATCATTAAGTAGAAAGGAAAGATAAAAACGTGGCTTGGCATTACTAGAATTTTGAAAAATTACATGAAACTCCAACAACAGCACACACACCAGCACACACATCACGCACACACCAGCACACACATCGCTCACACACACATATCAGCGCACACACACATATCAACACACACACATAAATTGATTTGATGATTTTGGTTTTAATTTGAGGGTTTTTTTTTTCAAATAAATTTAACAAATTTAATGTTAAATTTTTTTGAATGTTCAATTGGTTTGAATGTTATAGTTTGGGTTTTTCGAATATTCAATTGGTTCGAATGTTATAGTTTTTGTGTTAATTGAAGTGTTTTTTTTTTCAAATAAATTTAACAAATTGAATGTTAAATTGTTTTGAATGTTCAATTTGTTTGAATGTTATAGTTTGGGTTTTTCGAATGTTCAATTGGTTCGAATGTTATAGTTTTGATGTTAATTTGGGTGCTTTGAATGTTATATTTTTTCAAACAAGTTTGATAAATTTTGAAGTGGCAATAGCTTATAAAAGATGCCTTATAAAGATCTAAGCATAACTTTTTCTTTGGTCACCCCTAATAAGAATTGAAACTTAGAGCACATGTCTAATGTAAATTCTCATTAAATTTGGATTTCACGTGTGTGAGAGAGAGAGAATTCTCATTAAATCACATTTGGGGCTCTCTACAGGTGGGTTCTTTCATAATTGCTTACACTTGATTTTGGTTCACTACAGAATTTTTTTTAAGTGTAGTTTTTAATCTATTTTGGTATATGAATGCAACACTAAATGAGGAGGGAGGGAGGGATAACACTCAATTTTTTAGTTAATTATTTATTTTTCAAAACTAAAAGTTTGTAAAACAATTTTAGTGAGTGTTAATTTTAGTGTTTTTTTCGAATAGGTTTGATAAGTTTTGTTATAGTTTTAATGTTGTAGTTTGACTGTTATAGATTGGGTGTTTTCGAATGCTAAATTGGTTTCGACTATTATAGTTTTGTTAGCTTCAGATTAGTGTCAAATAATGAAGCTTTTGTGTCAATTTTTTTATTAGCATTTTCTTACATTATATGTATTGTTTTTTTTTATTAAAGGAGGAAAAAATGTCAAATTCATCGATGAATGTTAGATCTAAGGAGAAAGAAAAAGTTATAGTTTGTCAATTGGTATGCCTTTTCATCCCATTTTTTCTCTATGGTTTTATGTGCATAAAGATGTTTATGATTTTTTTTTAAATTTGTTAGCTTCAAATTAGTGCAAATAATGAAGCTTTTATGTCAATTTTGGGTCGTTAATGATGTTTACTCCATTTACATGACACCTACAAATATTATGAGTTGTACACACAGTTTAGTATTGCCAATTGGATCAGTTTTCAAAAGGAAGTTTTGTCAAAATTGGTTTAAAGATAACAACCTGTGTGTATCAACTTTGGGAATGTTGTTGTATAAACAAATCCTATATTGTTTTTCTAAAGACTTGAAATTCCTCATACATACATATATCATTTTCATTTGATCCATTGAGAATAAATCTGACACAATGACTAAGGCAAAATTTATCAATCATCTATTATGATAAAGATCTGTGCATAACCTTTTCTTTGGTCACCCCTAAGAAGAATTGAAACTTAGAGCACATGTCTAATGTAAATTCTCATTAAATTAAGATTTCATGTGTTTGTGTGAGAGAGAGAATTCTCATTAAATCACATTTCGGGCTCTCTACAAGTGTGTTTTGGTCCACTATAGATTTCCTTTCACTTGATTTTGGTCCACTATAGAATTTTTTTCAACTTAAGTTTTTAACCTATTTTGGTATACGAATGCAACACTAAATGATGAGGGAGAGAGAGATAACACTCATTTTTGAAGTCAATCATTTATTTTTCAAAACTATAAGTTTGTAAAACAATTTTTAGATTGCTCCATAAACAATTTTATATCAATTTTGCACTCTAATGTTGGGTGTTAATTTGAGTGTTTTTTTCGAATAAGTTTGTTAAGTTTTGGAATAGCTTTAATATTATAGTTTGAATGTTATAGTTTGAGTGTTTTCGACTGTTATAGTTTTGTTTACTCCACTTACATGACAAACCCAAATTTTTTCTAGCATTTTCTTACATTATATGTATTGTTTTTTTTATTAAAGGAGGAAAAAATGTCAAATTCATCGACGAATGCCAGATATAAGGGGAAAGAAAAAGCAACCTCTTCTAACAAAGGAACAAAAAGTACAGTCTGTCAACTGGTCTGACTTTTCATCCTATTTTTTCTCTATGGTTTTATGTGTATAAAGATGTTTATGATTTTTTTTTTATTTTGTTAGCTTCAGAATAGAAAAAAATAGAGAAAAAATAAAGATGTTTACTCCATTTTTTGGAGCTTTTGTATGTGTTTGATCCTGATGATAGATTGTATATAACGTTGGATCCAAATGACAACAATATAGAAACTGCGAGGATCAACATCCTTAATGTAAGCACCTACAAAGATTATGAGTTGTAAAAACAGGTTAATATTGCCAATTGGATCAGTTTTCAAAGAAGCTTTGGCAAAATTATTTTAAAGATAACAACTTGTATGTATCAGCTTTGGGAATGATGTTGTATTTTACCAATTTTTTCTCATTTTTTTTGATTTTTTGTTGCACAATGTGGTTCAATAATAAAACATCGTGAGTGCAGATCATATGATTATTTGTTAAAATCAATTATTTTAATTTTTGACTGTACAAAGTAGTTTATGTTATTATAATTATGAAGTTATACAGGATATTTGGTAAACAATTATGGATTTAAACATATTAAGAGAAGAGATACGTTTAAGCAACTAATTTATAACATAATAGTGTTCGAATGGTTTACAGTATTATCTATAAACACAGGTTAATATTGTGAGAGGTATCACGGCGATAAGAGATACGTTTAATAATTAGTTTCTAATTATTTTTTGTTTTAGGAACAAAACAATAATGTTATATCAAAAGCAAATTTGATACAATGTGTAAGTCTTGAGCCAGAAATGGGTTATGTCAGGAAAGAAAATGTGTACTCCAAACGTCAATTGAGACAACATGCTCGTTAAGAACGAGAGAGATCAAGACAATGCACCCCCATTCAACCTAGGTTTTTCCCCTCTTTACCACTGAGCCGTCGTCGCCTAGCATGCCTAAGACGAGAATCAAATAAACGATCCTGTCTTCAATCGATGACTTCGCCTATGGAATTACTCCATCCTATATTAGAAAGTATAGTGACTACAACTGACTTGGATTCATCGTCCAACACCATGATCCAAACTCTTGATGAAGACACAACAAATGTTCCAGGATTGTTGTATGTACCCATCATGATTCAAGATTATCCTCCTCCAGACCTAATCGTAGGCAGACCAATACGAACAAATGTCTTAGAATCATGGTCGACCATCATGCACCAACATCTTGATGAATACACTACAACGAATGTTTCAAAATATTTCTCCGGGAGAGACAATTATTTTTTTAGGTGCAGATAAAATGTATGAAGGTAATGAGCTTGATCATACCATTAGGAATCGATATCCTAATGAGTACTTAAACTCGCTGAATCCTTCAGGATTGCCACCTTTTAAATTGGAGTTAAAAGTTGGATGCTCAATAACGTTGTTGCGGAACATTGCACCAAGATGGACTTTGTAAGGACACGCGATTAATGGTTGTTAGATGTGTCTCACGGGTAATCGAAGTTCAAATATTAAATGGAGATAAAATTGACAATTTAGTTTTCATTCTGAGAATATCATTGTCACCAACATCTTTGGACTTGTCTTTTCAAATGACAAGACGTCAGTTTCCTGTGCGGTTAACTTATGTTATGACAATCAATAAAGTCCAAGGATAATCTGTCAAGTTCGTTGGGGTTGATTTACAGACACCTGTTTTTAGTCATGGACACCTTTATGTGGCACTATCCAGATGCACATCTTCGGATCGTATTAGTGTCCTCCTCCCTGAAGATGGGTCAAATTGTATTGCAAATATTGTTTACCTTGAAGTTCTGTTATAAGATTCTTACAACAATTAAATGGTATAGTTTAAACAAGGTTATTTCTACTTATTATATGATATTTCCAATGTTTCAACCTTTAGTTTTATAATGAGGTTCAATCTTTGCAGGATTAGAGTACATTTGCCAAAAAGAACGATATAATATATACAATGGACTATTGTGGATGGGGCCGACATAATCAGGTAATTTTACTCTTGTGTAACTGCATCAAAATAATTTTACTATTTCAAAAAATATATATTTGTTAATTTGATTGTTTATGTGAATAATTTAGGTGGTTGTGCATTCACTCCATTGGGCAAAATGCGTTCATATTGATACTAGGACATTTAGGGGATTGATGAAGAGAAGGTTTAGTGAATTGATAATGATGACATTCTCTTTGACAAAATTCAAACAATCTGCAATCCAGTACTGTCCCATCCACCTCTAGCAACAACTAACCCCCCACTGATTAATTAGTTGTACAGTTAATCCCCTCTCTTACTCTCTTTCTTTGTCTATCTCTACTTCTCAAACATGCATACAACACACACACAAAAGTTAGAATAAGATAATTTCCTACCATCTCTCTAAATTCCTTCCTACATCAATTTAAATCCTTTCCCGCCCCCCAACATACAAATTTGTGTATTCATTAGTTTGTTTTGGATAATTTAGTGTAATGAATTTGATGACAATGATTATGTTGATTCCAATTAACAATAATTTGTATATTTCACTCATTTTCAGGTATACATGGAAGCATGTTTGGTGTTAGCTATAGAGAAGAAGAAGTGGATGAAAATTATTTCTCTTTGTGCATGTGTGTGTTTTGTTTGTTCCATTTTTTGTACAGTCAACTAATTACACATGCTTATGATGATTTTGGTATGTAATGATGGTTGGATATGTATTGATGGTTTTGGGTATGGAATGTTGATTGTTTTGGTGGTTGGATATGTATTGATGATTTTGGGGGAAATATAATTGAATCATGGTAATATGGTGTATTATGATAATTGTTATGTATGATTGTAAATTCTGTAGACAGGTTTAAATTTTTTTGGGCTCCTATTTTTAAAGGAAACTTTGCCGAAATTTCTGAAAAATATTAGAGACTACCTTAATTTCAATCTTAAAAACTATTTCAAATGAATGACTTTTTTTTAAGTTGTAAAGGATTTTTTGTGTCGACGTATCTTCAGGCACAGATAATTACTAGTACTCCATTAAAAGATAAAATTTCAAATATTTTAAATTTTATAACCAAAATTATATTCTATTGTATCATTTATTGAAATAAAATTAATTATATTGTCTATTAAAATTTAATATGGTCGTTTAGACGACCAAATTAAAATACCAAACTATCCTAATTAAAGTAAAAAATATCGTGTCCGTTACAGTTTGACTAATTGTTTAATTTTTTAGTTTTATTTTAATAGATAGTATAATTATATACTAACTATAATTTTTTTAAAAAAATTAGACTTTTACTTTTGATTTTATTTTAATAAATGACATAATAGAACATAAATTTTAGATGTAAAATTCATGTTCTATTATGAATGACTTAGATCCCTTATTTATTTTTCAGTTTTATTTCAATAGATAGTATAATTGTATATTAATTATGATTTTTTAAGAAAAAATTAAAATTTTATTTTAATAAATGATACAATAGAACATGAATTTTAGTTGTAAAATTTAAAATATTTGATATTTTATCTTTGATTGGAGTATTTTTGATATAAGTACAATATTTTAAACTTTAGGGGTCTAAGTATTATATACCTATAAACTTCAGGGAGTCTAAGTATAATTTATTAACTAATATATTTACAACAGAGTCTAAGTGTTACGCACGTTCAAATTTTAAAGGGTTTGTGTGTAATATTTCAAATGTCAAGAGATCTAAGTGATTAAGTGACAAATTTTAGAGGGTCTAAATGTAATTCTCCTATTAAATTAAGAAGGCACCGAGGGGCAAAATGAAAATTGGGTAGTTACTTCAGGAATAAAAATAAATTAATTTTTTTTAGAGAGATACACAATCGCATACTTTTAAGGCGAAATATACAACCTTGACAATTTTAAAGAGAGAGCTCCATAAAATATATAGTTAACAAAAATACTCTTAATGAAAGAAATAATTTAAAATTTTCCACCATTTCCCATTCTTATACTTATTAACACTACATTCATCATCCCACAGCCGTAATAGGCCATTTGCCACCCCTTACCGCTGCCGCCCAACAACACCCACAGCTAAGGCTGGTCCAACTGTAGAAGTAAAAAATTCTAGATTTTAGGCCCTATAATTTTAGATAAAAAGTTGGCCCTGTTTAGATTTTTAAATCTATGAAAATTATAAGCCTTACAAAAAATCCTTAGTTAAAATTTAAGACCAATCAAAAATTTTAATTTTAATAATTTTTTGAACTAATGATTCAACCCATAATAATAAAAACCTCAAAAATAAAATTTTATTAAAAAAACTGATAGTATACTCATAAGTCAATTCATAATTCACTCATCCATTCTCAACCACATCCCCTTTCCCTCCCTCTGTGTGTATGTGCATGCGCGCGTGTACAACGCTCTAAAGTTCGTTCCTATCATTTTCATTCTCACTCACTCTCTCTTTCTATCAATTTAAAATAAAGAATTTTTTTGATTTTTTATTTAACTTAAAAAGTAAAATCACTAAATGCTGATAGTTTAAAAAAATTTATCTTCATCTTAGATGTTTCTTAAAACATAACAATTTTTTTGACATTGATAGTTTAGATTTATTTTTAAAATAAAATATTTTAAAGAAGATTTTATAAATGAAAGAAAATACTTCAATTGAGACACTAAGTTGTATAAAAAAGACTAGATTTTTTTCTTTAAATGTATGCATTTCTTATAGATTATTATTATCATTACAAGAAAAAAGGTTTTTACGGCGGTAAAGTACTATCATAAAAAGTCTATTTGCCTTCACAAATATTTTTTGTGGCGACATTGCCTCGCCATAATAAGTGTGGTCTCAAAAAATTTTACAGCAGCAATAGTCTATCTTAAATAGTATTTACGACGGTAAAATCATGTCGTAAATAAGTTGTCACAAAAATCCGACACTTTTATTTTTATTACGGCGGCAAAAGTACTGCCTCAAATACCATATTTGAATGTCGTAAAAAATAGAATATATATTTATGACGACAATGATGCTACCACAAAAAAATAATAATAATAATTTTTTTTATTATCATGGACCGTTCATAATCAATATTATATAGCATGCGCATATATACACTCCATACAATTTTTTTTTGGTGGGGGAGGGGGGAAGGGGACTTGAACCATTGATCTCAAGAAAACAAAAATTTCACAATATAAGGAATATCATTAGATCAAAGATTCATTTGTATCTATACACCTACCCAATTTAATATATAGATAAATACAAAAGTAAGTATAATCAACATTTTCAAAAACATAGCAATATTTTCATATCCAAAAAAAAACAATCCCACAAGTGAAACAAAATGTAAAATATGCACTTTTATAAAACATAAATTTATGAGTATAAGAAATTATTGCAAAAAGTTGAACATACTTCCCGAATCATCTACTCTCTCAGTGACATCTGAAAAAAATATAAAATTATTATGACAATATTGAAATAATATTTATATACATATATACAATAAAGAATTAAAAGAAGTTAGAATATACATCAACAGAGGGCCACACAATATTTCTCTAAACGGCTTGTCTAATTATGTAAATGGTATATAAACAAGTTATATTGTATACATTTCTTCTAATTGGTTTCACCAATATCTGACTCATTTATAATTGTATCGTGACAAGTCCAGTCGTTTACTATACAGGTGGCTTAAGGAAAACTCAAACCCACTAATTTTATGTTGTGTTAACAGGTCATATCATATTTTGACACCCCTAATTTTGATATAAAAACTTGATTTTGTGGAGTTTAATTTTTTTTCTTTAAACTAGAAATTGTCGTTCGATGTTAAACTACGTAATTTTATAAAATATAACTTATAACATGAAAAATAGTTGTGGCTAATACAAATTTTTTTTAGAGTTTTTCTTCTTTAAACTATAAAATATTTTTTAATCTAAAACAACATTTTAATGTTTTATGAAATATTATATATGACGAAAAAAGTAGTTGTCATAAATATAAAAAAAAAATTTATAAATATTATTTAAGACAGGAAAAACAGTTGTCTCAAATACAAAAATTTCTTTTAAGTTTATGACACTATTTACGGCAAAAAAAATAGTTGCCACAAATATTAACACAAATACGTTTTTTGTGACGGCAAACACAGCCGCAGTAAAAAATTTGTCACAAAAGTTCCCAATTCTTGCAGTGTATTATTAATTTTTGTAATACTTACTTCTACAAAAAGAAACTTTTCAAAATTAAAATTGATAAAATCTTACTTAAAATCGACTGTCACAAGAAAAAACAATTAGATTAACAATATTATCAATGAAAAAAATATATATTATAACAAAATTTAAATATAAAAACTCAATTTATACTTTTACAACTCAAAAAATGAGAAGAATTAATTTTCATCAAAATTTTTAACACTCAAAAAAAAAAGGCCTCAAAATGAATTACCTCTTTAGGCCTCAAATTGCCTAGAGTTGCCTTTGCCCACCGCTGCCCAAAACCACCATCGCCGACCACCACCACCACCCACTATTACTCACTACCACTATCATGTGCCATCACCTCACCGTCGTCAACCATCACCACCACCCACTACTGTTGCCTACAACCACCCATACCCACCATCATCACCAATACCACCACCCACCAACACTTGTTGTCACTATTACTCGCTGCCACCATTATCTGCTATCACTGCCACCCACCACCGCCAACCATCATTACCCACCATCCACCGTCGTCCACCAACAACGCCCACTACCCAACACTTTCGTCGCCCAACATCTACTATTGGCGCTCATTCGAATCACTTGCAAACATGAACATTCTCTATAAAATACAAAACTAAACTAAAATAAGGAAAATAGGTAACTAACATAGCTAAGATAAATGATATGAGATTTTAAATATGCAATATTATGTTCTCATCATAATACTCCATAATAGAATGCCAAATCAGAAATTTCTACTCCTAAAGAGAATCATCTCACAAAATAATTACCACACGTAGAGGCTCAGTTAACTCCTGAAAAGTCTCAAATACCTTTGGAAGAGGCTCAGATACCTGATAATGGTGAGATTTCTATAAACTATGTGCAAAATGAAAAAAGATGGGATTGAAATAAAGTTATTGTCGATGATATATTTTCATTTGTTGCAGCTCTTGATATTTCAAGAGATAGTGAGAAGCCTGAACCAAAACTGTCAATAAATACCGATAGAGAAATGATTAGCCAAAATGAAAAAAAGCAATTTAGATAGAGTTAAACTTACTAACAAAATATAATGTATTTGGACACGTAGTCCAAACATCACAAGGTGTTGAACCCGTTGGATATAAATGGGTGTTTATAAGAAAAATGAAATTGTATGGTATGAGACAGGACTTGTGTTACAAAGTTTCTCACAAAGACCTGATATTGATTATTAGGAGACGTATTCTCTTGTAATGGATGCTATCACTTTCCAATTTTTGGTAGTTCTTGTAGTCTCTGAAAGATTGGATATGCGTTTGATGGACGTCATTACTGTGTATTTATATGACTCATTGGACAATGAGATATACATGAATATTTCTAAAGAATTCAAAATGTCATAGGCTTATAATTCACAGCCCTGAAGGTTGTATTCCATTAAACTTCAACGATCGTTGTATGGGTTAAAACAATCAAGGCGGATGTAGTATAATCGCCTTAGTGAATATCTCTTGAAAGAAGGGTATGTCAAAAATTTGATATGTCCATGTATTTTTATCAAAAGATCTAACTGTGGATTTTGTATTATTGTTGTATATGTTGATAATTTAAATCTAATAGGTATTCCATAAGAATTCACAAAAGTCGTTAGCTATTTAAAAAGTGAGCATGAGATGAAAGATCTTGGGCAAACAAAATTTTGCTTTAGCTTATAGATTAAGCATTTATCCAATGGAGTTTTTGTGCATCAATCAACGTACATGGACAAGGACTTGAAATAATTCTACATGGATAAATACCATCTATTGAGCTCACCAATGGTCGTCAAATCATTAGATGCAAAAACTGATCCATTTCTTCTTCAAGTGGAAGGTGAAAAACTTCTTGATCTAGAAGCACCATATCTTAGTGCAATTGGTGCACTAATGTCTCTAACAAATTGTACGAGGTCATACATATCATGTGCAATTAACTTACTAGCAAGATATAGCTCAACACCAATTCGAAGACATTGGAATGAAATCAAGCATGTATTGTTGTTTCTTCACGAAAATGATGGACATGAGGTTATTTTATGCGAACGACCAAAGTCCGCAGTTAGTTGGATATGTAAACGTTGATTATCTTTTTGATCTACGCAAGGCTTGATCACAAATTGGATATGTGTTTAATTATGGTGGTACGGCTATATGATAAAAATTGGTAAGAAAATAATGGTTGCTACATCATTTGATCACTCCGAAATATTAGCCACCTATAAAGTAAGTCGAGAATGGATTTGGCTAAGATCCATGATCCAACATATTCTAGAGCAAACTGGATTATCTTCAATCAAAGGCATTCTAACAATATTATACGAGAACAATATAACTTATATCACATAGCTCAGGGAAGGATATATCAAAGGCGACAGAATGAAACAGATATCATCGAAGTTCTTTTACACCCATGAGCTAGAAAATAATAGTGATATTAATGTTTAGCAGATTCATTCGACTAAAAATCTAGTAGATTTGGTCACTAAAATACTCTCATCGACTACATTCCAGAAATTGGTGAACCATATTGAAATGTTTATCTCAAAGATCTATCAAGCTGAACAATCATCAATTTGATTGGATGTTTTCAACAGGAAGAGGCTTATACTCTTTTTCCCTTCGCTAAGATTTTTTCCCACTAGGTTTTGCTTAGTAAGGTTTTTAATGAGACAACGCTTTAGAGCCCTACAGTGTTATCAACATCGAATTTTCAATCTTAGTGTTATTTAAATAGTCATCCAAGGAGGAGTATTATAAACACTATTATGATGTGGATGACTACTATACATAAATAGTGACACACAGTATCAAATAGTGTTGTGAGGACATTGGCACATGAGTGGAAGATGGATGACCACATCTATGTATAATTGTACTCCTAGAGGCAAACAATATAATTGAAAATTTTGTCAATCAATATGGAACTACTATTTTTTAAAAATCAATACAGTTTCCTCTTAAAATCTTAAAATATGAATACTCAACAATTTTAACTTGAATTTAAAACTTTTTTGAATGAATTAGTAACGATTACAAACCTTTATATAAAGAGACACAATTCAAATCAATTACTAAGAGCATCTCCAACCCTGACTCAAATTTAGACTCAAATTTAAATTTGAGTAAAAAAATTTAAAAAACTTTCTCCAACATTTACTCAAATTTATACCAAATAAATGGAGACTCTTTTTTTTTACTCAAATTAAGAGCATCTTCAACCATGACTCAAATTTTTACTCAAATTTAAATGAACATTAGAGTAAAAAGTTTGATTTGATATAAAGGACTCAAATAGACAAACTCAAATTTAAAGAAGGAGAGACCAAATTTAAATGAGGAAAAACCTAAATTTAAAAGGGAGTAAGGATGACCATTAGATCTGTAAAAGATTGTAAAATCTCACCATTAAATATTTGAGTAAAAATTTGAGTCTCTCTGGATTTGAGTAAAAAAATAAGTTTATCTTGATTTTGTATAAGTTTGAGTCAAGGGTTGGAACAAGTTTTTTAGACTTTTTTACTCAAATTTAAATTTGAGTAATGGTTAAAGATGTTCTGAAAGATTCAAACCTTTACTCAAATTTTTAATGGTGAAATTTTATTCTCTTTAGAGATGCTCTAACTCATAATCATACGGTCCAAGCGATAGACCCATATAATTTACGGACAATGACATTTCTATCCAAATATAAATAAATAAGACATATCTATACAACTAATAAGATATACACTTGAGTAACAACTGTAATTATAATCAAATTTTAATTTCTAATTATGATGTGGTGAAGGGTGTGCTCTTTTCATAAAAAATAATGAACGTGAATTTTTTAGTACATAACATTAGCAAAATATGTAAAATTCAAATTCAATCAATCTTTTTTGTAATATATATTTTTTCAATCAATCATTTATGACAATCAACAAAAAATTTATAATTGTAAAAAATATGAAAATTAAAAAAAATAAAATTTAGTAGTACTTACCTAGTACAAAGTCATAGGGTTTGAGGTAGTGTATACACGATTGAGGGAGGTGAATGAGGCATGGAGAATCTACTGATGGGATTTGGCGTGAAACACGGGCACCATTAAGGAAAATGTAGGGCCTTGGAAATCTGCCCATGGGGCATGGGATAACAGATTGGCGTGGAGAGAGAATGTGTGAGTCAATTTGGGAAAATTAGATGGCGTGAAATTTGCACGTTGGTGAGGAAAGTTATGGGTGTGAAAAAATATTTGGAAATCAATTAAGTTTGTCGAATGAATAACTCTGAAATAATCTGAGCAACGAAAAATTTAAAATAAGTTAAGAATTTAAAATTTTTATATTTTATTATATAGATTAATTATTGTCAGTGCTTTAAGTCGATACTCCAAAAAATTACACTTAAAAGAAATGTATAAGACGAGAACCAATCAACATAGAATCACTATTCAAACAAAAAAAATTGATAAAATAAATTCTAAAAACACGACTCTTAAATAATATCAATTTACGACACAATTTAAATAATCAAAATAGTAAATAATACAAATTTTTATTTTTAAAAAAATGACTCATGTCATAATCTTTCATAATATAAACCGGTCGATAATGTTCAATGTGTTCTTCCACTCCTGAGGATAATTTGTAAAACTCCGTTTTCATGGAAAATTGAATGTAGTATCGAAAATATTTTAATTTTTTATTTTGAATAAAAAACATTTTACATGACTTAGAAAATTAGAATAAGTAAGACTTATGGCCTGTTTGGTTTGCGTTTCAAAAATTAGTATCTGAAAACAGTTTTTGAGAATAATTTTAAAAAAGTGATTTTGATATTTTTTGAGAAAAAAAAAACTTGTTTGGTTAGATGATTTCAAAAACAATTTTACAATACAGAAAATAGCAAAACTTGTTTGGACAGTCTAAATATATTTTTAAACAGTAATTCAAAAATTAATAAAAAAAATATAAAAAATTTATTTTTATATTGACAATTTCATATATATATATACACATACATATATATATAATATAATATATTATATATTATGAGAGAGAGGAAGAAGTAAAAAAAAAAAATGAAGAATTTGCTGCTAAGGAGACTCGAAGGACAGACCTCATTAAGGTCCAAAATTGTTCTCCTTGTTTTCAAAATTATCAAAGAATACTCTGAAAACAAGTTAAATTTGTTTTCAATTTCTTTGACTCAAATCTCATTTTTTTTCTCAAAAATGTTGAGAACAAAAAACTAAACAAACAAGCTTGGGGTGTTTTTGAAAATTTGAGAACAAAAAATAGTTTTCTGGAAGCTAGTCAAACGTGGCCTTATTTACTCATTATCTAAACACTCAATAGCCCCCAAACTTAAGCTATTATATTTCGTTTTCTTTGTATTAAAAAAACTAAAATTCTATATTGCTCACATTAATTCAAATATTAAAGTTACATAATAAAAAAAAACCATTCACTCATTTGATAAAATCATGGATGGAAAAAAAAAAAAGAGATTTCATAAAATGCTAAGAACAAATATGTCACTTCAGTTCATTAGTAATTAACTTAAAAATTGTCACTACAAATATTTAAATATTAAGAAAACAAATTAGTTTTCATAAAAAAAAAATGAATGAATTAAGGTAGGCATAATTTGGTGAAAGATTTGGGTGAATATGAAAGTCAAGAAGCCGCGAATGAAACATAGAAAGCACATTATTATATAGATTTATCTTCTTAAAAACAGGCTATCGAAGTAAATAAGGAAAGAAAGTAAATAAACAGTTTCAAATGATTAATGGTATGTTATTTATTGAACATAGATTCCTTACATGTGACTACTTTTACATTTGAGATTGAGTAATATTATTTTTTGATTATATAATTATTTTTAAAATTGAGGTCAAAAATTAAATCAATAATCATCAGTACCATTATTAGACCTTAAAATTATAGATTTGGACTTCGTCGTTCTATAATAATAATTGATTAAATAAAAAAAAAATTGAATTAACGCTTCTCAATATTAATTGTAGAGTAATTTTTAAGAAGAGCTAAAAATTTAACTTAATTTGTTGACTTAATTTACTATGATATTTGGATTGACTGTAAGTCCTATCAAACATTAGAATTTGATGTTAATCAAATGATTCATATTAAGTCACGTCATTATATCAATAAATTAGATCAAATTTTTAAATTTAAATATCATTAGTCAATTTTTAATTGAGTGAGATTAAAACCATTCCCACTGTAATTCACCTGATTTCCTCTCTCACACTTGCAAAAGTAACAGTGGGAAGCGCAAAAGCTAAAACCCCGGCCTCTCTCTCTCCCCCTTCTCTTTCTCTGCTTTCTCTCACTTAAAAGCTTTGCTTTTCCAACTGTCGTCTCTACTTCTCTCTTTTGAGGTAGAGCCCCAAAAACACAGGTCACGGTCGCCGCCATTGGTCATATATTTCCTTTTTTTTCTCTTCTACGCTGGTAGATATCTTCTCAGCACAGACCACAAAACTACACAAAGCAAGTCTCTAGCAACCAACCTACCACGTACTAGCTAGCTTTCCTTGTCTATTCATTCAATTTAAGCTGCTTTTTTACCCTCTCATCTCAGCTTCCTCATATTAATGCTCCTTCCCATCTGTAAACTTCTCTCGAGCAACTGATATACTGAAAGAGGAACACAACGTTGGTTTATAGAGGAATTGTACTGAACCCATTAGAAATGAGAATCATATTGAGTCTATTGACAGAAATAAGTTGAAGAACATGGGTTTCATTTTGTTCACGGTTAAACTCAATCTTTTGCTATTTTGCAGGGACTGCATCCCATTTTAAGAGGCCTTTGAACTCATTTCTCAAGCTTCAACAATGGCCGACACAGACCCAGATTCTTCTTCCCATAAAATCCCCTCTCTCCCCCAGGTAACCTTCTAGACCCAGTACTCTCTCTCTCTCTCTGTATATGTGGTTTGTCTTATATCTGCATACCCAGGTGGTGGAAGAGCTCAAGGAGCTATGGTTCATGGCTTTGCCAATGACAACAATGAACTGCTTAGTCTACGTCAGAGCCGTGGTCTCAGTCCTCTTCTTGGGCAGACTAGGAAGCCTAGAGCTAGCCGGAGGAGCCCTCTCCATAGGTTTCACCAACATCACCGGCTACTCTGTTCTAGTTGGTCTAGCCTCAGGTCTTGAGCCAGTTTGCAGTCAAGCCCACGGTAGCAAAAACTGGGACCTACTCTCACTCTCTCTCCACCGCATGATCTTCATACTTCTGTTAGCAATCATACCCATCAGCC
The DNA here is from genome assembly GCA_963454935.2 of Ilex paraguariensis. Taxonomy (NCBI): domain Eukaryota; kingdom Viridiplantae; phylum Streptophyta; class Magnoliopsida; order Aquifoliales; family Aquifoliaceae; genus Ilex; species Ilex paraguariensis. Next base: position 128,867 of record CAUOFW020001028.1, on the reverse strand, counting down.
TCCTCTGGGTCAACCTTGAATCAATCATGGTGTTCATGGGTCAAGACAGAGAGATCACATCAATGGCCGCGACATACTGTATCTACTCCCTCCCAGACCTGTTGACAAACACCTTGTTACAACCTCTGAGGGTGTATTTAAGGTCACAGGGAGTGACGAAGCCTCAAATGTGGTGTAGTTTTATTGCTGTGTTGTTTCACATACCATTGAATTTTGTGTTGGTGGTGGTGATGAGGTGGGGGGTACCAGGGGTGGCTATGGCTTCGGTGCTGACAAACCTGCACATGGTGGTGCTGATGATGGGGTATGTGGTGGTTTATGGGAGGTGGGAGTGGAAGTTGACGGCTGGGATTGGTGGTTTGTGTGGTGGGGTGGGGCCATTGTTGAAGTTAGCGGTTCCAAGTTGTGTTGGGATTTGTTTGGAGTGGTGGTGGTATGAGATTGTGACAGTGCTTGCTGGGTACTTGCCAAATCCTAGACTAGCCGTGGCTGCCACTGGGATACTGATACAGACCACTAGCTTTATGTACGTGGTGCCCATGGCATTGGCTGGCTGTGTTTCTGCCAGAGTAAGTATACAATATATTGGTTTATTATATGCATAACAGAGTATATAGATGGATTACTCCATCAAACCCACATTTTATTTTTTTGATATCATATCTAAAAATAATTCATTGTCGGCTTATTTTGAGTTATGTATAGTCCTTCGTGAATAATGAAAATAAAGTTACATGTGTAAAGCTTTAGTTGGCCAAACAAAGAGATATAGGACCCAAAAAATTACTTTTTAATGTCAAAGTCTAACCTCAGAGCATATGTGTACAAGTTTTGTCTGTGATTTGGAAGGTAAAATGCAGCGCCCATGAAACACATCTATTTTCTATTTGTTTTGCTAGGAAATGACATTTTTTAGCATCAATTATACCAATGATGAGGGCTAAGAAGACATGTATACATTTTTTCTGCAATTACTTGTTGTTTAGTAGTGTTTGACCTCATGTGATTCATTTAGTTGTTTTGGTTACAAGAAGATGAAGAATTTATTCTCATTGTACAGGGATTATAAATCATAAAACAATTGAAATGTGTCTGTCATAGGTATGGGTGCTTGACCATATATTATTCAAAACATTTGGACCTTCAGCATGTGGTGAAATGAGTCATTTCTGGGGAAATGGGAGTATAGTTTTAGTTTTTAAATAGTAGAAGGAACCATTTTTTGGCAAATTTATCAGTTTTGACTATATCTCGATGAAAGTTTGGAAAAAAAAGTTAGCCGGAACAATTATTATTGATGAAGTAAGAATTTGGTGCCAAGTAGTTACTTTTTTGGTATCATGACACGTAGATAGTCATTATTATATTATTTTATTTTTTGTACCATCTATGATTATGCTAAACTAAGATCCTTATTTGAGAGTTATTTATCGATATGGTATCAAAAACTTAGTGGTCTATAGGTATGGTATCAAAAACATACTTTTTGGTATAACCACCTTTTCTATTGTTGGTGTGGCACTGTGGATAGTATAAGTTTGCTATGGTCTCTGAAATTCCCCATTTAATGCTTGGTTTATAAAGGCAATGCTGGTTTAGGGCAATGTCTTGCCTAGTCTATACTAGCAGTGTATCGATGGATGAGAAGAGTTCTGTCCATTATGCATGATTGTATCACTATTTGATATTATATGCATTTGGCTAGTTGGTTGCTTGATAGCATCACCCTTCCACTTGTAGCCTTACCCAACCAGATCACACATGTAATGTGGTTAGACAATTGGAGCATAGGACAAATGTTTGCTCATCCACATCCTTTCCCTCTTCTTTTTATGACCAACTTCTGAAGCCCATTCTGTTACATGACAAAACAGCCAACCAAAGCTGACAAAGTAGCCTTGTTTTATATCTTGCTTTGCTTGATATGCATGAAACACTTGTACTGTTTGTACATAATTTGAGGATTTAAGTTGGGACTTAATACATTGTCTCCAGTACATTGAGTAATTCCAGTTCAATGCTATGATCCTATAACACATCAAATCCTCAAATTAAATTCCAATAGTATTGCTCTACATAGAATGGTATAGAAAAGATATTAAGCATCTACTAGAAGAGTCTATTAGTGGGTATTTTGTTTGATATACCCACTCGATCCGAGCTCTTGGAATTGGAGTAAGTTCAGCAGTGCATTACGAAATGTTAGGTCGCTCCATCCCCCCACCCCATGTTAAGTTCAATCATGAACTTAAAAGTCTTTCTAAAAGATTCCTCTCTTCTAGACCACCAATCTTGTATGGTGAAACGGTCTACTTAAATATAACGTGTTCTACTTGAATTTATGATGTATAACTTAGGATTTGATGGGATTGAGACAATTAAATACTGTAGATTATCTGGGTCGCAAAATTTGATTAGTGATGTGATGATGGAGCTCTTTGTGTATATGCAGGTTGGTAATGAGTTGGGAGCTGGGAAGCCATACAAGGCCAAGCTGGCTGCAATGGTTGCATTAGGCTGTGCATTTGTTATAGGGCTCATCAATGTGACATGGACAGTGATCTTGAGAGAGAAGTGGGGTGGTCTATTCACAAAAGATGAGATGCTCAAAGCCTTGGTTGCATCAGTTTTGCCACTCATAGGGCTATGTGAGCTTGGCAACTGTCCACAAACAACTGGCTGTGGCATCCTACGTGGCACCGCCCGGCCGGTCGTGGGTGCCAATATCAACCTCGGTTCGTTTTACTTCGTGGGCACTCCAGTGGCTGTTGGGTTAGCCTTTTGGCTCAAGGTTGGGTTCAGCGGCTTGTGGTTCGGGCTCTTGTCGGCTCAAGCCGCATGTGCCATTTCAATTCTTTATGTTGTGTTGGTTCGTACGGATTGGGAAAGTGAGGCTTTGAAGGCCAAGAAGTTTACTGGCTTGGAGATGACAGAAATATGTGACAATGATGAAGAGAAGAAAGGGTTCTTAGTTAAAGAAAATGAAGCCATTGATACCCTGTTTGAGGGAGACACAGAGAATATGTGGCATGAATAGCTTTTGGATTTCTTTTGGTTGTTTAGTTGCTTTATGAAGAGGTGGCACTTAAATGTTTTTGCTGTGGTCTGATACCCTTTGTTTCAAGTGAAATACTGAACTTGCCATGTCCAAAAATTGAAAAAGTTGCCTTTCAATCTGTTAAAAGTTCTGAAAATTTTGGATGAATTATAGAGTGGATCACATTATCGTGGTAGATTTATTTATTTTTTGTTCAACTATCAGGGATGTTTAAGTCAGTTTATGTATATTTCGATTATTCTCTTTCATAATTCGGACAAAGACAAACTATCTATACTGGGATTAAGGTATTCATGAGGGATAAATTTTTTATAACCTAATTTTAAGGGTTTGTTAAGATTTAAATTCAAGACGTCTGAATTTACAAGACGAGCATCAAGATAAGAAAGAAGCTATCCTTCAGGGTACTCGAGAGCTCCCTTTTTTGGGAATACCCTCCCAACCTAGACTCAAGTTCAGATCTCTAACTTCGAGGGCTAGGCTCTACCATACTCCACCACCCGAAGGGATTGTAAGAGAGGAAGGTAAAGTTAAAAATTTTCAATTCAAAATGAAGTGACTCTTATAATCTCTTGTAATTTATGTACACTTCAAATAATTTCCTCTCCGGTTTAGTCATATCTAGACAATCTATGTTAGGATTAGAGTATTCACGAGAGATAAATTTCTCATGGTCTTCCAAAGGATTGTTAAGATTTAAACTCAAAATCGTCCATATTACCATTTGAGTTATCCATTGGGATTATTATGGTTGATTATTTGAGTCATAATTTCGTATGCTGATTCATGATTGTCAATAAGGGGCCTAAAGTAAATCTTTGAACATAATATTTTTCGTATCTTAATATGTTCCTTTTGGGGCTGTTTTGGAATATTAAACCCCCTTGAGGCATCAATTGCTACCTAATCAAAAACTAGATAACTTATTGGATAGTTGGATTGGATACTCTAAGACAAGACAATATCGATTGTTAACACGTACACGTTAAAACTTTCACCTATTAAAATTTTTCAATTTGTCCGTGCATCCGCATTCACGTGAAATGCATCTCTCTCAAAAATCTTCTTCCCTTGTTTTCTCGATTCACGTCTCTTCTATATCAAAAACTTCTACATTAATTTTTTTTTTTTTTAACTTACTAAAAAATCAGAAACGAAACAGTAGGTATAGAAATAATCCCAACATTAGTGTCGATACAATACCACCATTAGTTTCTCTTAAAAGGACTGCACCTTTTTGAAAGTGGTTATCCAGTGAAGAATGTGTGTCCTATTATTTTGTCTTGCAGTAGAGGTGAAGGAAGTGGGCTCTTAAAAGGTTCCATTTAAATGAGCAAGTAGTGGCTGGGGATGAAAATGAAAATGAAGATGAAGATAAAGATGAAGGTGAACACGAGCTTAAGTGTCACTTATAAGTGGGGCTTGGAAAGTGACATTTCCAGGCTTTTAAATCCTCAAGGTTGGTGCTGAATCCCACTGTTCCATTCAGCATCCACTGTCCTTTATTGCAGCCACCTGAAATTGACCATACCTCCACCCTTTGCACTAAGTTATGATTGTGATAAAGAGAGGGGAGGGTGATCTTATCGAAATATATATTTTGGCTAATAAAAATGTGTCACATGTGTATTTTTTAATTTTTTAAATCAATGATTATCGATCATTCAATTCAAAATTAATGGTTCGAATTATTTTTCGGCACAGTACAACATAAGATTTATACACAATAATAAGGTATGCATTACTTTTGTTTGCATAGTCAATGATTATGCAATCAATGGTCTCAGGTCATATTTTAATTTTTTTGAAAATAGGAGCCACTATAGACAAACACTTTTAAATATTTATAAGAAGGTGTTTGATCTTTTCATAATTTATAAGGAGTCTTATTTAATTTCTTATGGGATAATTTATTAAGAATATAGTTCACCGAAAGAAATGACCCCCCCCCCCCCCAAAAAAAAAAAAAGAAGTTATCAGGTAATTATGAACTAATTAATATGGTATTCCTCATCAATTTCATTGTTCAATTTTTATGTTAGCAATCTCATTTTGCTGAGTGTACTATAAGGCGTAGAAGTTTGATGAATAATTTTCATGTTTGACAAAACTTCTTAATGCACATCATATTCATCATTTCGATTACTTCTAATTGTCTTAATTTTTTTGTCAAATTAATTCTCAATCTTATTCTTATAATGCACGAAAATTTCTAAGGCTTCATTTTTGCTTCTTAGCAAATACAAAAAACAGTAACCTATGCAATCATTAAAAAAAGTAATAAAATATTTTTTGTCTCTTCTAGTTTGAACATATTTCAAATCACATATATCACTATAAATTAATTCTAAAACCTCAATATTTCTTTCAATAGTATGAAAATATGATCTAGTCAAGTTTGATTCCATATATGTTTCACATTTATGATGTGCATCAATATGAAATTTAGACAATAATTCTAAATTTATTAATCCAGTATAGTATCAAAATTAACACGTCTTAATCTACTATATCATACATTAAAAAAGTAGTAGTCATTTCCATTAAACAGAATTGTAAGATATTCAAAACAGTTGATTTCACAGTTTTATGCTACTGTCCGATATCACTGTGCAATGTTATTTTTCTATGTTATTGTCTGATGTCACAGTCCAATTTCACCGTCCAACGTTACAGTCTTATGTTTCTATTTATGTGGCTATTCAATTTTATGTCTGATTGAAAATAATTGTTGCAGTAAACACATCAAATAGAATTTTATAGCAATAAACACAAAAAATAAAATTTTATTGCAGCAAACCCACAAATAGAATTTTTACACATAATATTATAAGTATAACAAGAATACTATAGATTGTAAAAATTAAGTTCTTAATAGTTGGGAGAATACATATACGCAGAATATTTATTGGAATTTTTTATTTATATCATGCAATTAAGAACAAAATAATATCACATAGAACTGATTCGATTGTCGAACAGGAATTGTTTAAGAATTTTGATTAGGGTTAGTATTTGATATTATCTCCTTAAAATAGATTTTTTTGTTCATTAGAAACACTGCAAATCTGTATGCTCAACAAACCAATAATGTGTTTCTATACTCTGAAAAATGAACACTGCTAATGACTGAGATTATGAATGTGATGACTTTGGTAATCACAAATTTTGTAAGTGGCTAATGCAATTTTTCAAGTGCAATAGGCATATTTGTAGATGTAGAGGTAACTGTTTGAAACAATCACCACTGATTAGATGTAACCCAAAAAAAATATATTATATTATTCTCCTCACAGAGTAGAACACGAACCCATGAAAATGTACTCAAAACGATAAGTGAGTCCTACTTTAATTTAAACTTCTTAGAGATAAAAATTAGTTTCACCTTATTTTATCTTTAACCTCTCAAGAATGGCTCATGATCAAGACTCTGCATCTTTGATATACATCCCAAATCTTATTTCAACAAATACTCAAGAATGGCTCATGATCAAGACTATGCATCTTTGAATATACATCCCAAATCTTATCTCAACAAATTGTATAAATCTATTTGTATTTCACTACTATAAATACATGTAGCATATACAGTAGAAATGAATATAGAAGAAAAGATTGATCAAGTTTTTTGTAACTTTATAAGGTTCAACGTCAATTGAAAATTACTTTTTTATACCTAAAATCTACTTTAGTCCAACAAACCTCAATGTGGATCGTGTGACTAACACATCAGATGGTTGTTAAGGTAAACTAGTGCAGAAATGAGGTGAGTATGTGTGTAAGAATTTCCACAAAATGATCTATCAAACTCCATGTATTACAATAAAGAGTAATGCTACACCGATTTAAAAAATTAATTTATTGTTATATTTGTCATTAATTTAACTGTGGGTCTCAGTATTTATTAAGATTCAATACCTATTCAATAGTAGCGATTCATCAAATCAAGTTCTAAATTCATTTTTTTAAGTCTATTTAACATTTTCCTATAATAAAAGGGCAAATGATGAAAGTCGGAGCAATTTTTGTACTCAAATTTTAATAACAAAAAACCGTTTCAGTCATGTATTTTTTTCGATGTATATAATTATCCCAAATTAGATTGGTCAATAACTCAAATTTAAGATCTCAATATGATAAATTCATTTTTTTATATTCACAGGTTTTTTTATCTTACGTGGCGTCGTGACTAGTGATGATTGAGCATTGTTATTCTGACTTAATTTATTAATCTAATTCATTATAGCTATTAAATTAGCTGTGAATTTCATTAAATATTAAAACTTAATGTTAATCTAATAATTACAATAAAACCACATTATTAAGTTAATAAATTAAATCAAATTTTTAGATTCAGATAACATGACTCGTCTATCTATAATTTATAATATAAAACATGACAAACTTCAATAAGTCTATCCGACGGTCTTAAATAGATTCATCCAATGACCACCAATATTTCTTTCTAAACCATTTACATTACTTTGTGTCTTCAAGTACAAGTTATCCTTACTGGTGATAATAGGTGGGCATCAAAAAGCAAGCCCAGATACTTTCCTCTCTGGATGGCACTTCTCAAAAAAGGGGCCATTCAACGATCATTTAGAATTTGTGCCCAAAAAAACAATTATTTATGAAAAGTTCACAAACAAAATAGATGGATGGATGAATGAATCGTTAGGTGTAGCAAATCTATCCTTGTAGTTGATACCAATTTCCCACTTAAAAGGCAGAATGATCAACCAAATCAACTTTGTTTTCGAATATATCCACATTTTGGGATTAAAATAACTTGTTCAAATCCAACTTTATGAAATTTAAGGGGGCAAATTTTCGAATCATGGAAAGATAAAAGAGAAATTAGTTTTTACCCCCTTTGATTACCTCACTTTTTTATATTCTAGAATCCTACATTTTTCTTTCTAAAAATAACAATTTAATATAATAATAATACTCTTCATCTTTGTTAGCTTTTCAGCTAGAATTTTTGTTAGTTGAAAATATGGTTAAAGCATAGAAAAAGAAGAGGTAAAAAAAATTGATTAATTTTACATAGGAAAAAGAAATATATACTATGGGCTTGTTTGGTTGCCGTATTAGAAATAAATGTATTTGATAAAATAATACAGTCTAATATAATATAGATGGATAAAAGACAATATTAAATATGATATTAGAATAATACGTAATTTTATTTAGTGTTTGACAATACACAATATAAAAGTTGGATAGTAGTTATTTAATCCAATCAGTTATTTGGTTAGGATATTATTTCATGGGTTTATGTTAAATTAACAAAAATATCTTCAATCAGTGTTTATTACGATGATGACAACTTAGTTTTATCAGTTGTGGGGTTATAATAGTAAATGTGTACAGTAATATATTTGAAATTGATTATAATATCACATCTCTTGGTGGTATTAAAATACTTCCATAATACAGGTTTATGGTACTAAAAATATACAATAAATATATGATTAATATACATTTTTGAAATTAATATCAAATCAAATTTAACTACCAAATACAGTATGAGGCCGATTATATAAATAATAGTATAATATAATATTTAACTCACTTAGGGCATCTCCAACCCAGACTCAAATTTAAATTTAAGTAAAAAAATCTAAAAAATTTGCTCTAACCCTTACTCAAATTTATACCAAATCAAGAAAGACTCTTTTTTTTATTCAAATTAAGAGACTCAAATTCTTACCCAAATCTTTAATGGTGAGATTTCACCATCTTTACTCTCATTTAAATTTAAGTTTCTCCTTCTTTAAATTTGAGTTTGTCAATTGGAGCCCTTGTATCAAATCAAATTTTTTATTAAAATATTAACTTAAATTTGAGTAAAAATTTGAGTTATAGTTAGAGATGCTCTTTTAAAACATCAACCAAACAAGCTCTATATGTATAAGGTTTAAACCATATGATGGAATAGTATCATTAGCTTATGACGTAGGAGATAAAAAATAATAATCTATTTTAAAAGAACAAAAAAAAGGTGGTATAGGCAACAAACTGGGCAGTCTATTGTTGTTCCACGTATATATAGCTTTTGCTTTTGGTGTCTGATACTGTTTCCTCTTGGTTGGGATTGGTTTTGGTGTTGGTTCCATTTCCAGCTTTGCAGGTGATTGCGGAGAGAGGGGTCTTGTCCTGTGGGTCTGACTTTACTAGGCACAACATAAACAAGTGTACTGCTCTCTGAAGGATACACCAAAGTTGGGCAAAATAAAAAGATCAATCTGGTGAAAGAAAAGGAAATTCCCTTCTTTGTATTTCATTGAGTTGTTCGGATACAGTAATAAATATTATATAATCCCACTTTTTTGATATCTTGAGACTTGAGGATTCGGTTGTTGGCAGGCCGGCGCAACAGTGTTGAAAATAAAGTGTTGATTTTTTAATTTTAGATACATTACTTGTTTACAAAAAAATTAAATTTATTAAATATTAAGGCCTAAAAAAAAAGTTTCAAAAAATGAGGTCGAATCAAAAATTTTAGGGTTTTTTGTAGGCCGGGACCCTATGTAGAATTTGTTATATAATAGTTCTTTGGTTAAAATATTTTGTAGAGAAGTTCTTTTCTTTTTTTTTGTTCTAAATACACTCATAGAGATAATTGAACGGAAGCTTGTCTATCTTTAGAAGCCACTGGATTCTATTCACCATCTCCACAAAATCCAACCATTAATCTAGGTCCCAAAACTCAATTTTTCAAAATTTGAACAAAACTTTCTCAAACTCCTTTAGTTTTCAATTATACACAAACCAAAGTTCTCAAAAAATGAATTAAGAGTTTCTTATTTTAATGAGACAATGAATTTAAATTTTAAACAACATCTTCTTTCCCTTTCCTAAAATCTATCCCACATAGTTATAATTTCTCTTTCCTAAAATTTCACTCACATAGCTATAATTTATCTTTCTTACATTTGTATATAATTGATCAGATCTAGAATTTTCTTCCCCCCATTAACATTAAATTTTAACCTAAAATCTCTCTATTAATTAGTTGAAATTGGTGTCATTTTGCATTGTTATACTATGATGTAACATTGTCATTCATTAAAAATAATATATATGGATGTCACATCATGTGATACATACTATTTATATTATATATGAATTAATAAATGTAATTTCACAACTTTTTGTCGATGATTAAATTATTAATGAAGGTGTTACACTATCGTATATCATCGTAATGTCACACATAGATGACGATGGCCTCAGCTGAAAACGTTGATTTAGACATGATTTAGACATTCAAAATTCAAAAAAACAAAGGAAATCTTTCACATTAGGAAACTATATATCAATAAAATCAAATCTCTATATAAAAAGCAACTACCAAAATACAAACTCCATAAAAATTGGGAAAGATTATTATAGTAAAGAGAAGAATAAAAAAATTGTCATCGTATATCTCTTTACAATAAATTTCAATCTAATGGTACTTGTCTATAATAAATTTTTTTCAAGGTTTTTTCTTACAAAAAAGTCATCTACAAGGTACCTACTCACAATTTTTCGAAAATTTTATTAAAATAATTTGGGCTCATGGTCTAATCCGTAACATTAGAAACCAACAAGTCATAAGTTAAAAAAAAAAAATACTGAAAGGATAATTCATATATATTCACACCTCTCTCTCTCTCTCTCTCTCTCTCTCTCTCTCTCAAATAAAAAAATTTAAAAATATAAACAAAAGTTAAAATTAAACTTTGTGGTAAAAAATAAAAGCAAATGTTCAAATCTCTTTTTCGACAACACTAACACCATTTTTCTTTTGTGTCTCTCTCACATAAAAAATTAATACTAAAAATTTTTAAAAAAATCTTATTTGTGTTTTTACATTAGGTCTCAAATTGTATTGAGCCGGGTCCAAATCATGTGCCTTAATAGTTTTGAGTGAAAATTCGTTTAAACAATACATCATTCATTTATTGGGCATAGTTGAGTTTTTGTGTGTAACAACTCAAACCACTCAATTAGAGTTGGATTTGTATCCATTATGCCATCAATCCATTAAAATTAGGGTAAAATATTCTTATAGTTTGTCACTCAATCATCTAGATCCCCTCATATTTGATATATTACACTTAGATCTCATAAAATTTCTGCACATGTAACACATGATTAGGTGTAATATATCAAATGTGAGAGAAACTCAAATGATTAAGCAACAAATCGTAAGGGGTCTAGATATAATTTACCCTTAAAAATTAAAGTCACACCCGATAACTCATGTTGATTTCATAATCCAATTCCATTAACATTAAAAGTTACCTGTCCTATTAAAATCGTGTTTGGAAAATGCCCATTTCTGGCAGTGCCAGTAAACCCTTTCAAAAAGTAATCAAGTTCTGCAGAGTTTTTTAAGCATTTGTTCTCTTCCAGTGCTTTCCACCTATACCCAGATTCAAGCACTTAATTCGACAAGTGCAGTGAAGGGGGCACTTTACACTAAATTTTTTTTCTCAATTTTTAATAAATTTTCACATTCTAACTTTAATCGGACTAAGATGAAAAGGTAGCGGTGTCAATGTGGTCCAAAACCAAAAGCCCGTTGGTTGATTTATTCGTGAATTTTACCTACCTACCTAAGTTTTTCTTTAATCCAAAGTGCACTGCCCAACTCTGAGATTATGCTCTGCTTTAAAAGTCACCACACGTAGTGATTACTGATTAGATTGTTCTTTTAACTTTTTGAATTGGTGTCTAATCTGGTGGATCTAATTCATAATCTATAAAGGCTGTGAGTTGTTTCAGCAACAAAATATGTTTTGTATTCGCATCATCTTTATTGCTCTTTCAACTCTCTGCACTCTTGAACTACATTTATTCTATCATCCAGCAGTTTGGTCCCAAATAATTAAGGCCATTGAGAATAAGGACAGATTCAGATTTTCTCCCATTCGATACGTTTTTTCTCACTGGTAGGTAACAAGAAAGAAGGGAATGGATTTCACCTTAGCCAAAATTATAAATGCATTATCCGTAGGGGCGAAACTCAGACTAATATGCCCCGTTTGGTAGAAATTATGGAAAGTAGGAGAGATACATTTTCTATCCTTCAATGATGGAAAGTAGGAATAATACACTTTTCTTCATTTGTGTTTGGTTGGATGGATGAAAAATAAAAATTACTAATTTTTTTTTAAAAAAAAAATTTTGTGCTAGCTAAGATTAAGGGTGATAATCGAGTCGTGTCGTGTCATATTCGCGTTGAGTCATAAAATTATGAGTCTTTTATATTTCTTGTTCACTTGTCAGGTCATTTTCAAGTTAGTGTCGAGTTGTAATCAAATTCGTGTCGATTTCGAATCGTGTCATCATATTGAGTCAAAAAATTTCACCCATAGTTAAGATGAAAAAAATATTTTTTTTAATTTAATTTTTTTATTTTTTAAAATTATTTTATTATTTTTATTTTTTAAATATATATATTATCATTGTATTTTTATATAAAATTAATGTATACATAATACATAGACAAATAAGATATATCTCAACACAAATAATTAACTTTTCATCTATTTTTCTTTCGATTTTAGAGAGATTGATTTTGGTGAGTTGGAAGGAAAGTTAATTCATCCACTTTTTCATCCTTCTTATTTTCCTTCCTTATTAAACATGATTTTTATTTATCCTCTAACTTTTCATCATTTCATTTTTTTCATGGTATCAAACAGAGCATTAAAGCTAAGTTAGGCTCAACTCAAATTGTAAACTTCAAACCCAAGCCCAAATTGTAACTGAATTTCACCTGTATTACCCATGTGTAACTTTATGAACTAAAATTAAATTCGGGTTACATAACTCACGACCATGTTATAACTCAAGTTCAAATCTTGGGGTCAATTTTTTAGTGAAAATTTGGATTTAATTATGGTTGTGATCAGTTTTGATTCTTCGGCTATAGAATTTACATAGTAATTCTTGTTGAATACACGTTCAATATAAGTTAAATTCGAGCTCCACCCGAATTCACTAAATTGGTTTGAGTCCCTTAAACCTAATACCCCAAACCAAGTGGTGCTGGAATTTGCATTTCATTGGGAATTTTATGCCCAACCCTAACCCAATATTGAAAATCTCTGTCTTAAGTATTCAAATTTTCGATTTGGGATTAAGTTAACCCGACCCACCCAAATTACACCCCTGTTTACTTCCAATGCTCCAACATTGCGTTGTACTATTCTAGAGATGGAGGGCACTATTATAATATTTTATTTTGTTTATTACAAAAAACATACGGGTGAAGGGATGAGAGTAATAATAACTCACTAAAATCCTGTTTTGTATTACACTCTCTTCTTTTTTCTTTTCTTTTTTGGAAAGTAAATATTGTATTACGCTCTCTCCTCCTTTTCTTTATGTTCTTCCATTTTCTTCTTCTAGCCTACCTGAACTTCCATGATACAATAAACTGTCAGTTGCACAACTGGAGAAAATATTCATTGCACCATGTCATCACCGCTACGGGATAAAACCATCCAATTAAAAAACAACAAATAAGTAAAATGGATCTCACTAATTTTATGTGTTGCTGATTAGATTTGGTGGTTATTAGTATTTATAAAAATAGTAGAATTCAATTTACCTATTTCTAGTCTTTTAATTGAATGATAACACTACGTGATGACTAAGCCTAGGTACGAAAATTGGGCCCTATTCAGTTTTGGTCCTGCATACTAAAAAACCTCTTTGGCTCTTGTTGATGGTCAATCCACAACGTGATGGTCAATCACTTAACCCATTATCCATTAATTCGTTTTACACGTTCATAAATATAAGTTGAATTTTAATTCAATCTAATTTAACTCAACCCATAACCAACACAACCCACTCATTTGCCACCTCTAATACCAACAATCAGTTTTAAGTCTAAGAATGTTATAAGATCATAGAACTAAAAACGTAGCACTTTCAATTTATTTCAATACCAACTTCCAATCTAACAGAATGAAAACTCCCAAAATTTATTTCCTTTCAAACTCACAGCTGCTAGCCTACTGTTATCCGCAAAAGTGGACGGTTCAATATTTCCAGTCCAATGTGGGACATGGGTACAAGTGAATTAGTCATCAACAATAATAACAAACGACATTATTTCGTTTCCCGTCTATTAATTGTAGGGGCGATTGATCAAAGAGGAAAGACATCCTAAATGATAACAAAAATCAGAAGGATTAACAATGTAAGATATGGAATCCCACATGCAAGGGAAAAAAAAAATCAAGTTTTCCTAAGTTAGAGAATTGATTATGTTGATCTTTTTAAAGAGAACTGCATCATAGACAGCAGCAAAACACTGTGTTGCATAGCAGTTACTGCACAAACAACTGCTCCTGAATTGAAGAAGATTTTGATCTAGCGAATTTGCAAGGTATAAAATTATGGAATGCTTTCAACACCCAAGATAACAGGAACCAGAACCAGAAACTTGACTCGTAAGATTGAAAGCCAGACAAAATTTGAGGGTCATCTCTAATTGCTTATCTTTTTCTTTTTTCTTTTTTATATATCACACATACTTTGGTCTCTAAAGGGAACAGACAAATGCATTCTCAGATAGTGACTTCTATGGTGGACCGCAGTGCTAATTACAAGATAGGAGAACTAGATAATTTTAACTTCATGCCAATCCTACATTCTCCAAGCAAAAATTACCATTTACAGCAGTGTGCAGACTATTAAAAACACTATGCATCCCAATTGAACGTAATGCCGTAATAGAGCATTAAATATGGGCTGCCACTAATCTGTGGCATTTTTACACATAAAAACCACAAATTAACTACATAAATTATGTAATGACAAGAGATAATTTAATGACAAGAGACACAACCAAATACGGGGAGAAAACACTCAAGTGCACTGTACAGTGTAAGATATACAGACAAAATGGAACTGCTGAGAAACAAACAATTGAAAAATAAAAAGGGTATGTTTGATGGATTTTGAGGCACTGACATAACTGTATGGATACCTGCATAATGAGGAGCTCCAATGCCACTATAATTTTAAACAGGGTGAAAAAATTCTAAAGGTTCTGAAGAAAATTACTATCAATCTCCAAGAAGGAAAACTTGATCTTTCATAAATTGGCCCTATGACAGTGCCTGAGAAAGAGGTAACGGCAGTTTCAGCCTTTAAGATTATCCACAATAAGTTATCAATGTCTGAATCTGCAGTAACGAATATATATGTCAAACTTTGCCAATCCTGATGATTACATAACATTTCCAAAAAAACAGGAGAAAATAAAAAGGCAAAAACAACAAATGCCAGAGAGTTCCTTAGATGGTATTGCATGACTCATCCAATCAAGCTGCTCTTGAGCCAGTACCACAGTTATTACTCAGTAATACTATCAACTATATGTCATGATGTTCTCTTTTGCTACATTTGTATTCTACAACTGCTTCATGTGGAAATTATCATCAAATTTTATAATTTGCATTCAAGATGTCAATCCATAATGTGGAAATTATCATCTTCTTTCATTCCATCGGGGTGGAAATAGAAAATTGTCAGGAAAGCACATTCTCGGTGTTTTTTTCCCCTGATAACCAGAAGGAAGCTACTAAGAGCACCAAAGCAACACTCTCGGCTTAACTAGCCAGCTCTGTTAAACACAACACCAGATAAATATCCATATGGAAAACAAAGCTTGGCTACCAACTAGTTTATTAGAGGTATCTCCATTTTTTTTGGGTAATGTAACAGGATAGGAGAAAAGGTATTTCCAATTTATCAATTTTATTACTATAACTTGATTTGATGGTTTTGCTAATGTTTAATTTCACAAACTCTAGTACAGTCTAAGAGCTCAACATATTGTCGGATAACACCAAGGCATCCATCCATTCACAATTTACTTCTCTATCTTCTCATCAGCCTCAGAAAATGGATGTTGAAATACTAAAGAATATGGAAAACCTAACTATTTACTTAAAAATATTTCAAAAGAATCGGAAAGACAAGATTCTCATACTAACTTTACCACTCAACCATTCACTACTCAAATAAGTATGAAACAAAATGTTTTGATCAAAAGGAATTTGGGCAGAAAACAGTATTTACTGAGGAAAAAACAAAATTGATCCCTTTTAGTCATAAGGGATCCTAGATGATCAATTAATTCCAGGTAATAATTAAAGCAACACAAATCAATAATCTCAAATCGATTATCACACAGCCAATCTCATGCCACAACAGTGTCATCCATTGTTGGACTTAATATTCCATCTAGGATTCTTAAATATTTAATATTTACTATCAGCAATTTATCAAAAACAGGGTGCAAGATCTGAAGGAATGAATATAATCAAGTAATACTAAATCTTGCAATCATCCTTCATACTAAACAATGAATGTCTTGAGAAGGAATTTGTTCAATCCAATTCTCTACAATAAAGTAAAAAATTTTGAATTACCTTCAATGTATGACCCTTATGGTCAGATTACTCAAATTTGTATTTTCCATATCTGCTGCTGGGAGTTCCATTTAATAAGAGTTTCAGACTCTGCAGAGCTAAAAGAAATTTCAAATAGCTAATGTTCTTCAAACATCACATGTGAAGGTCTAGTAATATACTAATAGGGTAATACAACTTTTTCTTCCTTGATGATCACTGAATTTGCATATGCACTAGCCTAACAAACATAGCGACCTTTGGCTTCGACCTTGGAGGTAATGAGAAAACTAAAGGAAAGCAAAGGATTAGGAAATAGTAATGTTTCACAATCTCTTGTCTGTCGCACTTAAATTTAATCTGAACATTTTCCAAAAGTCTCAAACCAACACCCCAACAACAACGAGTTAATGATTCCCAAGATTTATGAAGAACTGAAGAATCAGATTCTTCCTAGTTTTCAGAATACACTATTCGTAAACTGAATTTGGATCTCACCAGAAGGACCAAAGTTGTTTATGCTTAGCATGACATTCAGACTAAAATTCCTCCATGCTCCTGTTCACTACACAAAAGCACTGGGAAGGAGCCCTAGCTGATGTCACTCTGGTATCCACTACCAAGCTTCGGAAAATTACAGGTTGCCTTGGTGCCTCCATGAACTAGAGCGACAAGTATTTCAGTCAATGTCCTTAAGTAACAACTACTGTAACAACTCCGCAATTGTAGTTTTTTCGTACTTTTCTCAGCAGGAAAAGGAGAATAGAAAGAAACAAAGAAAGTTGAGTAAGGGAAAAAATTAACAGCTAGAGACACTTTTGAAGGGGAAGAATGACAGCGACTACAACCTCAGGTAAATTCAGCATATGAAATTCTCGACTCCACTGAGATGAGAATCATTGGTCTACAATGTTGAGCTTCAAATAAAAAATCTGAGAAAAGTTAGAAATCCTGAAAGATATAACAATAAGAATGCAGCAGAGGTCCAATGGTTTTTGAACTGCGAATATTGATTGTGTACCTTCTCTATCAATTATTAAAATGCACAAAATGCGGGCACACAAATACAAAGAGAGAAAGAGACATCATGCAATGCAAACGAACAGACTGGCCTTCTTAACCCCCCACTCAAGTGCACGGAACATATTTATGTTCAGCTGTCTTCAATGGTGGGATTGGGCATCAACTTAATAAGGATATCAGTAAATTTAAGCTAGAACATAATACATTGACTTTTTGTTGCCAGAAAAAAAAACTCATTCTTCTGTTTTATTTATATCTAGGTTGGAAGTCTTGTCAGCATTGATTTTTTTCCTATTCTGGTTGTTCAATGGAAGTTCTTTTTTCTTATTAAAAAATAATGCATGTATCAAAAACTTGTCCCATTTTGTAATCAATTGAAAGGGTGCGCAAAAAACAATGTTTTTCACACAATCACATAGTTGTCAAATCGCGTATCGGAAGGCGTATCGTTTTTTAAAAATAGTGTAGCGTAAGATACACTCAATTTAATTTTTAAATAATTATTAATATATATATATATATATATATATATATATATATACCTTTGTAAAAAAAAACATAGACTCATAATAATATTGCATTTCATTAATATTCCACAAACTATTCAAGTTCTCAACATAGTTCAGTAATATCAAAATGCAAAGACCTCTAATTCAAACGTCTAACATCAACTGTTACAACTTTAATATTAATTAGGAATTTCGAACTCAATTGAATAACATTAACAACATGTTTTATTTTATTTTTTTAAACAATAACCACTAAAACGACGTTGTTTTACTGGTTAGTGATTTAAAAATAAGTCTTAGGGTAAAAGGATGTCATTTCAGCCCCAAAAAATAAAATAAAAAAAAAACAGAATCACCACGTATCGTATCGTACTGTACGGATTGTATCGTGTATCGTACGATATAGTACAAAAACGATACAGAGACAAGATACGTATTGTTTTTTAGGTGTATCGTACGATACTAATAACTATGCACAGTCACGATACTATACGTGATACGTATCACGTATCGTACGATACTAATAATTATGCACAGTCAAGCTGGAAGTGATTGTAAACAAGGCTAATAGATTCTATGTTGTCACAATAGACACCAAGGACCCATAGTGTAATGACAAAATATTGCGAAGCCTAGCTCTGAGACTATACTAAAAGGTATTTTTGACCAACAATACTACATCAGAATATCCAATTCAAAACCATTTTGCAATGCATCATGAAGCTCACAAGATTCATATACTAGTCTAGGATGCAATATCTCAACAAAGTCCCATAAATGAAGCTTTACTGGCCAGTTTCTAATCTTGGTTCAAAGTCGCGGTATTAGTCATCGACTCGGAGGGCACTGAGACACATCGGTCGCGGTGTCGAGGCATGGTATCGGCCGATACGCTCAAAACGTTACATAGAAGACCCAAAAAAATATAAAAAAATCATGAAAAATTCTACAAATATGTAAATATCATCATTCATGCATTATATCCCAAAAATACATTGTTTAACATATTAAACATAATAAAAATAAGGACGCTACCAAAAATATTTACCATCATTTAGGTTGAATGTTTTTATTTAAAAATACACTAAACTTTAAACATATGTTATTAGAATTTTTTTTAACTTACTAGTACTTAATTTTTAAAAAAATATAAATAAAAATAAGAACAACAAATATGTATCCATGAATTATAAATTTGACAAGTACGAGAAGATTTCAATACTTTACATGAATAATTTTGTATTCAATTAATAGATTAATGAATTATTGTTCTAATTTTATTTTATTTTTTCTTCTAATTATTTTTTCCAATAATTTACTAATTGAATTAGAAATTTTTCATACATAAGAAGTAAGGGTCAATAAAATATAAACACACGCGTAAAGACAAAAAGCAAATGAAGTGGTGTGGCTCATAAAATATAAACACCGTGTGGTTTGTGTCTTCTCCTTGCCTCTCGGTCACGAGAGAGAGAGAGCGAGCGAGCGAGAGGCGAACAGTGAAGGAAAGAGCAAGAGAAGAAGAAGAAGAGTTTCTGTTATGGGTCTCCACCGAAAAAAGCGAACAGTAAGGAATGATTGAAGATTTTTTAATCTGTAAACTTAGGGTTTCTGCTATGGGTCTCCACTGAAAGAAGAAGAAGAAGAAAAGGCCTTCTGGTCAAGGTGATTCTTTGATTTTTTAGGTCCTTTTATACTTCATCTCTTCCTTTTTTTTTTTTTTTTTGGAATTTCCTCAATATTGGTGGTCTATTCTATGCAAATCAACCAAGCTGTGCCGAGTTGGAGTTGACTCACCGTCAGTCTCACCCAATTTCTTCTTCCTTTCTTGCTACCCAGATTTTTCAAATCTGATTGCACCATAGCGGTCTGACTCGGTTCGACTCGACCGAGTCTAACCGATTTAGCTCTAAATTGGGCCGATACCACCAAGTTGTAACCGAGTTAGGACCGATTCAGTTGAATCTCGTTATATTGATGTGCCGTGTATCGTTATCGGATCGGCAACTGCTGAGACGGATACGACTTGGCCGAGCTGACTCAGACTCGGCCGATACTTTGAACCATTTCTAATAACACAAGCTTTTACGTGAATCGTGGTTTAACATAGTATTAGAACAAGAAGTCTGACGTTTGAATCTCGCCACCACCCTTAATGTCCCCAGTTTGCACAAGCTGGTTCCAAAGCCTAGCCCGTATACGAGGATGGATGTTGAAGTGTGTTCACACTTAAGTTACATGCTTTTTATGAACTTAGGAACTCCTCCTCAATTGCGGCTTTCATATTTGTTCAACATAATTATGTTGTTAGAGATCTAGATGTTTAGAAGATCTCCAGTCATTTCAAAACAATAATTATAGAATCTAACAACCAATATCTAAGCTTAGCCCATCTTTTCTTCCCCACACCATAAGCCTAACCCAATTGGATGTGTCTATCATGTTTCGGGAAAACTTTGGCCCAGTTGTAGGCTTGTAGCATCTTTGAAGAACTTTATCCCCATTTATGTTCTTATCCCCACCTTATAATGCCACTCCGAGCAATACATGTTATTGTTTCCAAATAAACTGAGATAGATATCCTACTTTTCCTATGAACCTATGAAAGCAAGGATTACAAAGCACTAGTCCCTTCTAGATAACGTTAATGATGCCACAAACCAATTACAGTGTTCATAAATTAACTTTTATTGCAGATTCTAGAGGTCGGACATGGAGTGATGACAAGTGCTTCTCCATCCAAGAGATATGACATGGGTCCAAGTCCTAGAATCTACTTCTCAAAAATGGGAGAACATTGGTCCACCACTTGCACTCTCCATATCCCTGCTATAGGCGAAGTCTAACTTTGTATCCAAGTTCTTTGATGTAAACGTATCTCAAAAATGGGGGAACATTGGTCCACCACTTGCACTCTCCATATCCCTGCTATAGGCGAAGTCTAACTTTGTATCCAAGTTCTTTGATGTAAACGTAAACCCACATTTGCAAAAAAATTTCCTCTTCAGCTTTTCTAGGCCTCTCTTCCTTGTGTTGTTGCCCAAAAGAAGGCAATATAGAAAATGACTACTAACTTCATATCTAACAAATAACAATGTTTCAAACAATTGAAGTGCACAGCACCCATGAAACTGAGAACTAACCTTGCCCACATATTTACCAGTCAAAAACATATGAATAACTTTGGGTGCATTTACTAACGTTTTCAATTTTTTGTTTTTTAAAAAAAATAAAAACATAAACAGTTTTTGTTTTTTCTGTGGTAAAAAGCAATGTTTTAAAACCCAGCTCGGCGGGTTAACCTGCAAACCCGGTGAATCGGACCCTAAACTAGGCCGGTTTATCAATTCGACCGTTCAAGCATAAAACTCGGTAAAAATTCATTGAATCGGACGGTTTTTACATAAACCGTTAAAACCGGACCATTAATAACTAGACATTCACTTAAAGTCCTATATAATCAGGATTTTTTGGGCATTTTTGCCCCAATTCGCTAATCAAATCCCTCTCATATCTCGCTCCTCTCTCGCAGACACCTCTTGATCGTCTGTCTTGCAGATCAAATCTCTCAGCCTCTAAATCGTCTCATCATTTTCTCTGATCTCTCAAAATCTCTCTTGACTACATCTTTCGCAAGTCTCATGCTCAAACACTCACCAATCACCACACCGAAAGGCAGCTGGGAATGGGAGATCACTTGTGCAATTTCAACACCACCATCTGAATATTAGTCTTCTTTTTTGTGCTACATGCATAGTTTCAGTTGAGGTTTTGTTTGATCACTTCTGTGAAAGACAGCATATTAGTGCTTTGTGCTACATAAACAGTTTCAGTTAATAATTTTTGGGTTTTTGTTTGATCTAATATACATTAAATATATAATTCTTATAATTATTATATTTTTTTAGTATATTTGTTATTATTAATAATTATTTGTTATTTTTTTATTATGTAATCGGTTCGACCAGTAACTCAACGATTTTCCCATTGACCCAATACTTTTGTCGGGTTAAAGTCCGAGCCGGGTTTTTAAAACTATGGTAAAAAGTCAATACAAAAAACTAGTTTGGTTGTTTTTTCTATTATGACAAATTACAAAAACAGAAACAAAAAACTCGTTTGGTAATCACTTGCATTTATGATAAATAGTTCATCTATACTATTTTCCACCTAAAATAAGCAACAAATAAAATATCCAAATAACAATCTCTTAGTTCACTAAAATACGAATACATCCAACATTTCACACTACTATAAAATCATCTCATTATCCATAGTCCTACTTGCTCAAATAGCATTCACTTAACCAAAATCTCAATAATAATAAAAAATTGTGCACAGCATAATTTACAACCACAACACATGAACATCAAAATAGTGACCCATTTATTGTCTTGCAATCCTGTATGAATGTCGGGAATGACATTGTGGCCATCTCTTGCTAGGTTGTATTCTTCAACTAATATTAAACAACCCACATGCTCAAGTCCTTATGGGCATCGATAGAATGATCATCGGTAAATTCTCCTTTGCAACCTTGTCATTCATTAAACCAATAAAAATGGACTCAAGCTATGGCGTATCACATTTAATGGAAGTTTACAATTAGAATGCTCTCACTAGTAGTATTAAATAAAAGGAATGTTGTTTAAATCAAGTTGTTGTTTAGAGTTGGGGCGTGAGAGTTATCCACCACATGTTAGTTTTCAATTACAGAAAAATCTAGAGATGCCCCTTTGCCCAACTGGTATTATCAGATTAAATGTTGACAGTTACTCTTTGCGAATGTGCATTTTTGCCACTATTTTGGTGATTTGGTTGGAGAGAAACTCAAGAATTGTTTAAAAATAAGTATGAGGTTGTTGAAGGCCTTTGGAACTGAATTCACTTTTTAGCAACTTTTTGGGTTTCAATTTCAATGGAGTTTGCAAACATACCTCTTTTTGAAATTTTGGCAAGTAGGATGGCTGATTGTGACTGATTATTTTGATATCTACTGCATTCCCTTTTTATGTAATGCTCTTAATGGACTGCATTTTGGATGGATGACTTGTCCATTCTTGAGTTCATTTTGTAATACATTTATCTTTTAATACAATTGTGTTTCCTATCAAAAAAAATGTTGACAGTTGAACAATCAAAAATATTGGCCAATTGGGGAATGGAGACCTATGAAGGCATGGAGATAAATATGATTCATTCTCCATTGGGAACCAGCTGGTTGGCAATATTTCCAACAAAAAAAAAAGTCTTTCCTGCTTCTGTCTGGATTAGGAAAACCGAGTCTAAGCAAAAAGAGCAATGACAGGCAGAGCCTACAAAATCTTGGAAACATACACACATAATTATAAAGCATATAAGCATTAGCATGTGACTATATAAACTCAAAATATAGGCACAATTTTGATAACTCAATAGCTATGCTACAAATGTTTAAGCACATGAATGATAACTAAGCAGCACATATGAGATGAAAAAACTGCAAATTAAATTTGAAGTCATGTCATATGCTGCACCAGCAGCATACGAGTGGACTCATGACTCCCGACAAAGTACAAACAAACCTACCTGCTCGGTTATCGCAAAAAAATTGGATCTCTGCTACATAGAAGTCCTCCTGTCTAGTTTTGACCTCCCCTGGTTCTCTGAAAACACAACCTTTAGCGTGATCTCCCTTGAACATTTTGACCATTACGCATTTCTACTCTTCCAGAAAATCTTGCCAAACTGGTGTCCATAGTTTTACTGGTGTATCTTCCAGCTGTGCTCTTTGACACAGCTCTTGAAGGCCTCTTGTCTTCAAATGTAGTCTTCCTCGTTGTCCTTCCTCTATTCATTGCACTCTCATCTTCATCTTCATTCTCATCATCATCATATGACCTCCCCCTGGTTCTCTGAACATTCAACCTTTCGCGTGGTCTCCCACGAACATTTTGACCATTATGCATTTCTACTCTTCCAGAAAATCTTGCCAAACTGGTGTCCATAGTTTTACTGATGTATCTTCCAGCTGCGCTCTTTGACACAGCTCTTGAAGGCTTCTTGTCTTCAAACATTGTCTTCCTAGATGTCCTTCCTCTATTCATTGCACTCTCATCTTCATCTTCATCCTCAAATGACCTCCCCCTGGTTCTCTGGACATTCAACCTTTCACATAATCTCCCACGAACATTTTGACCATTACGCATTTCTACTCTTCCAGAAAATCTTGCCAAACTGGATTCCATAGTTTTTCTAGTGTATCTTCCAGCTGCGCTCTTTGACACAGCTCTTGAAGGTCTCTTGTCTTCAAACGTTGTCTTCCTAGTTCTCCTTCCTCTATTCATTGCACTCTCATCTTCATCTTCATCTTCATCTTCATCATCATTTGACCTCCCCCTGGTTCTCTGAACATTCAACCTTTCTCGTGATCGCCCACGAACATTTTGACCATTACGCTTTTCCACTCTTCCAGAAAATCTTGCCAAACTGGTGTCCATAGTTTTACTGGTGTATCTTCCAGCTGCGCCCTTTGACACAGCTCTTGAAGGCCTCTTGTCTTCAAACGTTGTCTTCCTGGTTGCCCTTCCTCTATTCATTATACTCTCATCTTCATCTTCATTTTCATCATCATCATCATCATCATCATAGTCATCACCACTGATGTCCTCAACTGACATCCCACACAGCTCATTTTGTTTCTCTCCATTTTCATCATCATCCAATTCTTCTCTCTCCCCTTTTTTGGAATCATTGGTCATCTTTTCTTGCTTACTGTTACCTTGCACACTTTTTGACTTATGGTTCTCCTTCACCATGTTCATAAGGTGAATATACCTAAATCTCATGGTCATCAATGGATGCTTCGCAATCAACAAATCCCTCTTATAAACCTCCCTCAAAACCACAGTATGTGTTCCGATCTTACTTGACATATAAAATATCCCCGGATGATGCAACAATGCCCTCTTAAACCTCGACCGCAAGCCCAAATACTCTCCAAGACAAAGTATACTCTCCCACTCCACCTTCCTTGGAACAAAAAGATTAAGAACCTCATGCAACACCGCCACCGCCCATTTATCAGACTCATCACTCTTGGGAGCTAAATGAAATGCATTTTCATATGGTGAAATGTATGGCAACTTTTGCCAATCGTCAACCCATTTCTTATACTTCTTGTCCAACTCAAACCCCCTCGAATATTGCACTGGAAATGCAATTGGCATTCCCCTTTCCCCACACATTGCCTTCTTTTCCACACCTGACACTGCCAACTCATTGTTCCAACAAACCAGCTCCAACATTGATTCATTTCCTTTAACAACTTGAAAATAATCTGGGAACTCAGGAACTATACTTTTCCTATAATCTTGGGGCAAACCCATATCCAATTCTAGGCTATCAATGATATTCAACGGGATTTTATTGACTCTAGCTATCATCAGCAGCTTCAAAAGCCGATCGGCCACTTCTTGCTTGTAGGTTTCACTCTGGTAAATCAAATTCTCTTCGGCATCCAAGTCGAGAATTTCTGGGGTTAGTTTGACATGTGGGTGGATTCCAATTCCGCCCGGGAGAAATTCCTGGAAAATCGAAGGGTATCTTCGGATAAAATCAATTGGGCGGATGGGGATGTTGAGGATGTCTTTGTTTTGGGCTATGTTGGAGAGTGGGAGGGACTTCGAGGGCTCCGATTTGATAAAGTTCTTGAGCTTGAGCACTGCTTTGAGGTTTCTTTCTTTTTCTACCGCGTGGTCCAGGCCCCGATCTCGAACGCATTTGATGGCGGCGGTGGCTGCCGAGAAAGTGCGGTGGTGGTGGGCGGTGCATTTTGGACGGGTACGGAGGATGGACTGCATGTGGGATTGGGGGTTCCGTTGGGTGGGTTTTGCTGTGCGCGTGAGTGCAATGTGTGGAAACGTGAGGGTTTTAGGAGGGTTTTGCCAACCTAAGCCAAACTAAGATGCGCTTTGGTAAAACTTTTTTTGTTTTTGTTTTTATTTTATGGCAAAAGAAAATATATATATATATATATATTTGGTGAATATTTTTATTTTTTTTTAATTGCACCATTTTAAAAATAAGACCAAAATATAGAAATATTCAAAAAGAATGTTTTGAATACATCAAAATTGCAAAACATGCGGACAGTGCAACGTTATTTTAACGAGGTCTGTACTTCGAACCCTCTTCACAGCAAAATAACCTTCTTTTTTTCTTCACCCTATAAAAGGCTAAGAAGCATTTCACACGAAGCACTTCTGGCTCCAGCTCCAGCGATCCCTCTGTCTCTTGTGTCTATGGGATCTGGCGAAGCTCTCTGTAGGATCTCTCTACATTGACGAAGCTTCGGCTTCGCTTCTCTCCAGCGACGAGCCCTTCTAATTTTTTTCAAATCTAAGCTTTATTTTTGCAGATCTAGGGATTTTTCTTCATCTCTATTTTGTTTGATTGTTGATTTCAACACGTGTTTGTGTATGCATATGTGTGTCTCTGTGTATCGGTGGTGGTGGACTGGTGTTGGTGGTGGGTTTTGTTGGGTTGGGTGGTGGGATTTCGGGGCTGGTGGTGGTGGATTTTGGGTGGTGGGTTTTCAGTAGTGTTGGTGGTGGGTTGGATGGTGAATTTTCGGTGGTTGGTGGCTAAACTGGGGTGGTGATGGTGGGTTTTTGCCTTTTCGGTGGTGTTGGTGGTGGGTTGGGATATGAGTTTTCGGTGGTTGTGGTGGCTAAACAGGAGGGGTGGTGGTGGGTTTTCAGTGGTTTTCGGTGGCTGGGTGGGGTGGGCTTTCGGTGATTTGGGTGGATTTGTATTTGGGGTTAAAAAATTAATTGAAAATAACATAAACATTATTATAATATGAAACATAGATTTTATTTTTGTTTTTATAATTTTTTAAATATAAATAATTATCAAATTTTATATTTTAAATTTTTATTACAAAAAAATATAAAATACAAAAACATTATCAAATGTTTGGGTAAAATATTTGAACTCTAATATTTTAATTGTATTTATTTGGTTCTTAAAATTTTTAAGTTGTATCTATGTAATCCCAATTCAAATGTTTGTCAGAACATCGTTGATGGTTTTGATCACGTGTCAATCACGTGATTTCTAATTTTATGTCTATTTGATCCTAAAGTTCTTAATTTATGTATATTTGATCTCATGCGATTGGCACGTGATCGAAAGAGCTATCCATATTTTTACAAAGGTTTTGAAATTGGATTATGTAGAATTGTAGATACAACTTAAAAACCTTAGAAACTAAATAGACACTATATGCATACTTTAGAGACTAAAATTGTATTTTATCCTAAATAATTTCTTTCTTTACTATAGTCAAATTTTTACTCTAGTTTTGTCATATTTCATCTTTAATAGTTATATTTCACTCTACTTTAAATTTAAATTTATTCTTTTTTAAATATAAGTCAAATGTTTCAAGTATTTTGATCAAATCAAATTTTGTATTCAAATACTAACTCAAAAGTGAATAAAAAAATGAGTCAATATTAAAAATAATGCTACGCTGATTAAAAAATAAGATAAAACATAAAACTCAAATACTATGACACTCTATATGACAAGCAATGCACAATTATTGCAAAATTACGTATCATTTATTCTTTATTTTTAGTTTTTTTATTGGTCTATCATTATCCATTAAATTAGTCTACTATTTTATTCATTTATTAATCACTGATTTGTGGTTTAGTTCAAAAATATTATAAGAGTGACTAGCACTATAAAAAATATATTTTAGCTTATATTTTTTCGATAAGCAATTTTGTCTTTGGTGATAGAATTGTGTGTAAGCTTGATTCTGATTTTATGGTAATTTGTTTTATTATATGTTTTCAATTTTGTATTACTAGAGAGCGCACTCAGATACCTTCAATTCTATCATTAATGAAATTCAAAAAAAAAAATATAAGAGAGGGAATGCACTCTAGGTAAGATGTATCCGAGGAAGTGACAATGTATGAAGTTATCTTAACCTGATGGCTTTGTTTGGTTAGAAAGAAAAATATACAAAAAAGTGAAAGTAGTAGAACATGACAATAAATTATATTTTCTTGCATGTGAAAAATTTTCAAGAAAATTTTAGGAAAAAAAATTAATTACCCTTATACATTCCAAAATAAAATAATAATAAAAATTATCACCCATTTCACAATCGTATCAAACGATTGTCAATTTTTACATAATTAATTTTATTAAGAGTGTTAAACGATCGGACATTAGTCCGATGTTTACTAAGTATCTTTTGCTTTGATCAGTATGTATAATTTTCTCTAAAGGGAAAAAAATGAATGGATTCCCTCCTTATTAATCAAGCTCAAGATTTTTAAACCAATTGAATAATAAAATAATAGTGTAATCAAAAAAACCCACAAATAAACCCTCCCTACACCTGCATATGTTATCCATGTCTAGCAACTAAATTGAACGGCCACAAACTGGTTTGATGTTCACTTTGGTTGAAGGTGGGCAACATAATCATCGTTGTCACATACCCAACAATTAAAGTTGATGGAGATAGATAAGGCAACCAAGTGAGTCATTGGGCACGTGAAAAGCATGTGAGTGGTTGGGCGCGTGATGGGGATAGCCACAAAGCGAACACGTGAGTCAAAACACATAATTTGGCATGAACCAAGATCCAAATCGTATATTGCTTGCTCGCCCATATCCCATATTAAATAGCTCAAACCAGTTTCAAACATTCAGGGATGGAGATTCCATTTTTCTTGTCGCCTCATTCAAAAGGTACCTGAATAACTCAAACGTAACAAGAGCTCAGCATATAAAAGAGAGGAGCTAGCTACAAGCCAGGTAAGTAATTCCACCCTACTCAATTCCAACTAATCCTCTTCATCTTTACTAACTTAATCATCGGAGGGTCAACCACCGAAGTCCCTCTAGTCTTTCGCTTCTTTGCAAAAGCGTACCAATAATTGTCAGATCATCAAACATTCCATTGGTGCAACTTTTGGGATCAACAGTTGGCGCTGTATGTGAAAATCGATTTGATTTCCAGTAACAAATACCAAGTCCAATGGCGACAACCAGAACATCTAAAGAACCTGCAGTTGACCAAACGCACGAACGCCCCAATACCCACCCAATAGGGCAAAGGGTTTGTGACGCCCCTAAAATCGGAGGTCTTTTTTCAATTGTTGACCACCCATCAACCCGCGGAAGTATCTATGATTATTGCACAACCCGACATCATGTAAATAGTATCCCCTTAAACGGGATCATAACCCATACATGTAACATGTGTATATTTTACCATTTGACCAACCAAGGTCTAATATACCACTATTTATCCTTATTTTATGTCTATTTGTACCCTTGGAACCAAAGAAACCAAAGTCCAAAAGTATGGCAAGACAGTCTCAAAGTTTTGGATTTTTGGAGATCCTACCGGTAGGACCTACCAGTAGGTTTTGTCTACTAGAAAAGTCCAACCGGTAGGTTTTGTCTAATAAGCAAAATTTTGCATGTACACGATCCTACCAGTAGGTCTTATCCAGATTTGCCTAATTCACCTGTTTTTCATTTTCAATTCATTTCAAGCCAAATTAACTTCATCCAACACATGTATATGAAGATTTTCATATTACACAATATCCATACCAACTCTATTACGTTCATTTCAATGAATTTACATATCAAAAACAAAGTTTTCATCATTGTTTACAAATACTCAAAATAAAGTCACATCCCGACTTTCTTTATCCTTGAGGTCCTATATAAGGGCCTTCATTCGGCGTGTTTCTCGCACCTGAAATGTCTTTCCCGTATAGGGTGAGTCACGCCTAGTAGAGTATTTTTTACAGAGGATACTCCCAACCTAAATACATATGAAATGGTCACATGCAACATTTAACAAACAACAATCATTTCAATCAAAGTTTTATGTTGGAATCTAGCATGTCATGTCATGATATGAGATGACACCCACTCATGCTACTTAACTTGAGCCTTCTCTGGCTCATTTCACCCATGTAATGCTATGAGTATTAAACCAGGCTTCCCAAGCCCCCGCCATTGGCGTTACACACCCAATGAATATTTTAGAAAAAATCTCTGGGTCTTTCTTGGGGTGGGTTTTTATAGACTTACACCAACGGCACCCAATCGACACGGAATTTATGGACTTCCACCAACGGTTTTGTGTACACCGACACACTTTTTGGGCTCTTATACCAATGGAGTGCGTGTCCGATCACCAAGTCTCTCACCCGAGGGACAGTTTAGCCCTTCTTGCTAACTCCAACCCAATTCTTTTTCTCATGCAACCGTGCGACTCAGTTGGATCTTCGATCCAACTTTCCAGAGCCCACCCACTATCCACCTACGTGGTGTTTGATGTTAATCATGCGTACACACACACACACACACACTCATGGCTATGGATACGGTTCCTCCGTGCAAATGTAATGTAATGCATCATTGTTATATCAATGTCATGCACATATGTAATGAATGTCACATGAGTAAGCTTAGCCACATTTCTACATATTCCATGACCAATTATATCATATGCATATAATTACCAAATTTTATCACAATGTTAATATATCGATGAACATATATCAACATTTTATTTTCAATAATATTTCTCAAGCATGTTATTACATAATATGTGTCAATAACACACTCAAATCACAAAGGCATAATATAAACATATAGCATTCCCACATAATACCAAATTTCATGAAATCACACAAATAGTTTCCATATATTAATTCCAAGTTAGGAATTTTGTTTAAACCACTACTATACTCATTTCCTCAAATTCACAAACCTAAGCAAGTGATACATAACTCTATCAACCTACCCATCTCATATAACATTCTATGTTAGGAATTAAACCAAAGTAGGAAGGAACCCTACCTCTTGAAGAATGAAATCTGCTTAGAAGACTTTCAAGAATACCAATGGAACCCTAGCCTTGACTTTCTCCAAATTCCATTTTTTGAGCTTCGATGAAATCTTCGATTTTTGGTATGGTCTTGTGGCCCTCGACAAGAAAAACAACTTTATTTCTTGGGGCGAGTAGATTTGAGCACCGTAGGGCCGTAAATCATAGAGAGAAACGAAAAGCCCTCTCTTTTTCCCTATCTTATTCTCCAACATAAACCGACTGATGAATATGGGGGAGAAATTAGATTTTTCCCCCTATTTATACTTCTATTTACTTGGCTTACAACGCGCCACACAACCCTCTTTTTTTCGGGTCTGTTTTTGTCCCGAAATAATTAAATTTCGTTCCGGTTTAAGTTCAAAATATTTTTATTTTAACTTGCCTCAATTTATTTTTTAACTTTCAACATTTTATTAAAAACCTCATAAAACGTAAAAAATTTGACTATCTCGAAATTCGATAAAATTTGACAGGATAGCTAGATTTCGTGAGACGAATCTAATGGTGAGGTCCGTTTCATCATCCGAGATCTAAACAAATTCAAGTTTAGAACCCGTACCATAGCGACAATTTACCATTTTACCCCTTTTGTAAAAAGTTCCAATTTACCCGAATTTTACAGGGTTACACTTATACCCCTACTAGAAAAGGAGTCAACGACGGTCAAGAGGTTGGAAAAAGAAATTGAGGAGTTGAAGAAGCAGAATCAGCAAATCCTCTAGCTCTTAGAGCAGAATCAATCCTAAACTAAAGAGCATGCGGGGGATAAGCAAGAAGTCGAAAGAGCCAGAATGAAGTTTTTGGTCCTCGAGTCAACGACCAATGGGAGAAGAAGTTCCAAGAAGTGAACAAAAAATTCGGGAATGTTCTAAATACGGAGAAAGCTCGAGTCCCAGAAGTCATCAAAACTTTGGTGCAAAACACTAAGTCACCATTCACTCAAGATGTATCACATTATCTCCTACCAGAGTTGTTAAGATACCGACAATTTAGGTATTTCATGGAACAAAGACCCGCTAGACCACCTAGAAACTTATAGATCTTTAATGATGCTCCGCAATGTGCCAGACTAAATAATATGTTAAGCTTTTGCCACCACACTCAAGGGAACCGCGAGGCACTAGTTCAACAAGCTGAAGTCGAACACCATTAGCACATTTTGAGAACTAAGTACTTTTTTTATCTTAATTTTTATCGGGGGTTGCTCATCAATGTCCCACAACCTATCTCCTCAATGTCAAGCAAGCCAGGGGAGAAACATTATGAGAGTATGTCAATTGCTTTACTGCATAATCCTTATAAAATGACAATATCGATGATAAGGCAGCTTTGACAGCCTTTATGAGTGGGTTTAAGTCTTTTTAGTTTCTATTTGCCCTCTTCAAAGAGCCACCTTCATCCATGGTTGAGCTCTTAGCAAGTGCCCAGAGCTACATGAACACCGAAGATACCATCTTAGCTTGTAGAAATCAAGACGACGGGTAGGAAGATCGATGGGAGGACAAGAGGATACAAGATCTGCCAAACAGGAAGGAAATGGAGAGTAGCTCAAAGAAGAATCGTTCTGAGAGAGTTAGTGCAAGGGATTGTTTAGGACCTCACACCCCCAATGACCCAGCTCAAAAATATACTCCATTGAACACTTCCGTTCAGTAGATCTTCTATCAGATTCAAGATGATAGGATTCTCAAATGGCTTGGGAAGATAAAGTCTCATCCCAACAAGAGGTCTAGAGACAAATACTTCCATTTCCACAGAGACGACGATCATAATACGAAAGATTGTCAAGTCCTAAAGAACCAAATAGAAGATCTGGTCCAAAAATGTTATCTCGAGAAGTACATAGAACGCCGAAAATAAGAGAGGAACAATGTTCAATTCTACCGAGTGGAGTTCCAGCATCAACAACTGGTTGGAGAAGTGACAGTGATCTTTGGAGGTTTTGTAGGAGGTAGAGAAAGTAGCTCTACTAGGCAGGCCCACGTTCGAAGAATAAAATCCTAGTTGGAGGTGAGTTCGGTAAATCCAGGGAATAGACCATGAGTGGATCTTCTAATTACCTTGTTAGAGGAGGATTTTGTTGGTGTTCAACACTCATATGATGATCCACTAGTGGCCACCTCAATAATTGAAAATTATTTTGTGAAGAGAGATAGTGGGAGTTCAGCATACATCATATTCGCTCCAGTCTTCGAAAAGCTAAATATTGGCAGAGAGAGGCTGACTCCGATAACTATTCCACTCATCGAATTCTCAGGGGAAAAAGCTCACCCCATAGGATTCATCATTATACTAGTCACAATCGGACTGGCATCGCGATAGACCACTATAATGACGAATTTTCTGGTCCTAAACTGTCTGTCAGCATATAATGTCATCTTGGCCCAACCAAGCTTCAATTCCATGAGGGCGGTCCCATCAATGTATCATCTCCTCATGAGGTTCCCAAACAAGGAAAGAGTTTGGGAGTGCATGGAGATCAGGTTGCAGCCCGTGAGTGCTATATATCCTCTATGAGGGGAAGGAAACAACAATAAACTTTTCAAGCTGACTATCTAGATCATAGAGAAGAACTGGAATGTCCGCGGCCAGTAGAAGACCTAGAACCTATCTTTATTGGAGACTCTCCCAAACAAGTTACTTTTCATTGGGAGGATGCTCGAGGACTTCATTGATATAGTTCCTTAACTCCAATAGGTATGTCTTTGCCTAGAGACAATCTAATATGAGCAGGATTAATCTCGTTGTAATTGTGCATAAGATGAATGTCACTCCAAGCTTTAAACCAATCTAACAAAAGAAACATAACTTCACCCCAGAGCAAAATCATGCGATAAAGGAGGAAGTAGCCAAGTCTTGGATTCCAAGTCGATCAAGGAATTAGAGTGCCCACTATGGTTAGCCAATGTGGTGTTGGTAAAAAAGACAAATGAGAAGTGGCGACTCTGTGTAGATTTTATCAATCTAAACAAGGCATGCTCAAAGGACTACTTCCCACTTTCGAGAATCGACATTATGGTTGATGCCGCTGTAGGGTACAAGTTGCTATCTTTTATGAACGCATTCTCATGACACAACCAGATCATAATGCATGAATTAAATCATGAACATACCTTTTTTATAACATAAGAGGGGACCTACTATTATAAGGTCATGTCATTTGGACTAAAGAATGCAAGGGCCACTTACCAGAGATTGGTGAACCACAAAAGACCTCATTCGCCATTCAATGGAGGTATATGTCGACGATATGCTCGTCAAAAACCTTCAAGCTTTGGAGCACATCAAGAATTTAAAGAAGACCTTTGACACCCTCCAGAGGTACAACATGAAGCTGAATCCAGCTAAGTGTGCATTCGGTGTGTCCTCTAAAAAATTCTTGGGGCTCATGGTGACCAAAGGGGTATAGAGGCGAACCTAAAAAAAATCTAGGCACTCGTGGATATAAGGTCTCCACAAAACATTAAAGAGGTCCAAGTGCTAATAGGAAGAGTAGTAGCCTTGAACAGGTTTATCTCCAAAGCAAGTGACAAGTGTCTTCCTTTCTTTAAAATACTCAGGAAGGCCTTCAAAAGGACTTTGGACTGTGAAGATGTATTTCGAGCACTCAAGAAGTACATCAACAAGCCACAGATTTTGGAAAGGCCAGTGGAAGTGAAATTGGAATATATGGCTCCAACCTATGTGTTCCAGGTCAAAGAATCGTGATGAAGTAGGAAAGAAAAAAGGATTAGGGCAAAGAGGCAAGGGAATGCCATAATTTCAGAAGCTCTCAAAGATAGCTAGAAAAAAAAAAGAGCTCTTATACACTGAGCCCACAATGGTTCTTTGGCAGTTGCGTGCACGAAGCAAATGATTCCACTCCTATTAATGGGCAAGTGTAATTAATGCACAGAGTGTGCCTTCCACTGGTTTGAACTAGGGGACAACTGATAGAGATATAATCAACCCTAAGGCAACTATGTAAGTGGTTGGGCACATGATGAAGATAGCCACAAGGTGAACACGTGAGTTAGAACACCAAATTTGGCATGAACTATGATCCAAACCGTATATTAGCTTGCTTGCCCATATCTCACAATAATAGCTCAAACTAATTTTAAATATTTTGGGATAGAGGTTCCACTTTCCTTGCCGTCTCATTCAAAAGGTAGTTTAAAAGCTTCAACGGTAACAAGAGCTCAACCTATAAAGGAGATAAGCTATAAATAATCTCTCCTAGCTCAATCCCAACTAATCCTCTTCATCTTTACTGACTTAATCATCGCACGATCGGTCACCAGGGTCTCTCCGATCTTCGACTTCTTTATAGGAGCCCACCAGCGATTGTCAGGTCATTAGACATTCCATTGGTACAACTTTTGGGATCAACAACAATGAACAACCTATTGTCAGAAAGGACAAACAAATTGTTTATTGGTTGATTGTCGTTGAAGGATATGTTAATTCAAAACCTATTTGTCCTCTGTCTAGGTCCACTTACATGTTACCAGATATTTTCTTTTTCCTAATATTCTAAGTCTTTCTCAAATCCTTGTGATACGACCTCGGACTTTCGAGTTATATATTACTTCGCGACAACCTATATTTTGGTTTGCATTCTTAAAGTTATAGCAAGCTTTTTGTGTTGTTGTCAGGGATCTCATTGAAAGACAAGGAGAGCACCGCCATATCTATCGAGGTTTGCTTGGTTTGCGATTCATCGGAGATTCGATAACTTTGTTTTACTTTTAATTTTTGGGTTATTTAATTTTCTATCATTTAAATTTTTGTTCTTTGCCCCCTTCTTTTTAATTTTTGTATGAGTTCTTGGTATCGTGGTTCAAGTGGACACTTAGTTAGGGATGATTTAGAATTACTTTTTGGTGACTTATTTAATTTTCCTGTACAATCTCGTAAGCAATCTCACACACCTCACATAATGGTTGATCTTCCTAATAATAAGAGGAATAATTCTTTTAATCCTGATGATCCCATTGACAGGAGGAGTAATCACGATGAGAACGATGTTGATAATTTAAATATTAATCAAGGTAGAACTTTGTGCGAATATTTGCAATTTGCACGACACACTACACCTTCATACATAAATTTTCATCGGCAGACTACAAATTTTATTTTCAAACCAGGATGATTGCATTACTACCTAAATTTTATGGCTTACATTCTGAAAATCCTTACCTCCATAATAGAAGTATGTGCTACTTTTTATGATCAGACTGTGACTGAAAGCATAGTCAGGTTGAAGATCTTTCCTTTTTCATTAAAGGATAAGGCTAAAACTTGGCCAAACTCTTTGAGACCTAGATCAATTGACACTTGGTAAGAGATGCAAAAAAAAAAAATTTGAAAAGTTTTTTCCCTTACAACGTACCAACACTTTGGAAAAATAAATAATGAATTTTGCATAGCAAGAGCACGCAAAATTTTATCAGTGTTGGAAACATTTTAAAGACCTTCTTGCATCCTACCCACATCATAGCTATGAAAGCTAGAGCATCATCAATTTTTTCTATAAAAGTTTATCACCCTGGATGAGCCAATTTGTTGAGATGATGTGCAATGGTGAGTTGATGGCTAAGGAACTTGATGAAGCCTTTGATTATTTTGATCATTTGACTGAAAATGCATAATCTTGGGGTACTCTATCCCCTAATTCTTCTAAACATAAAAATTTAAATACTTTATCAAGTGGAGGCAATTGTGTTGGTTTCATTAACTACAAATGTTGTGTGTTTATCAAAGGCTTGATTTCTTTCATCACAGTGATGAAAAACAATAGATTGGACCTAAATTGGTTGGTCGAAGACTTCTTAGGTACTTTTTTTGGTGACATGGTTTAATCTATATAATTTTCAAAATACTTCAGTGGATGTACCTAATATATCTAACAAGTACATATAATTCTCAAATATAATCGTAACAAATTAATATACAATAAAAGACACATGAGAATGATAGGTACACAAGATTAAGCTATAGGTACATGCGAATAGCATTTGAACAAAACAAGGGAGAAGCTATCTTCGATGTTATTCATGTTTCTATTACAGGTCCATTACAAAGACCAGAGTACATAGTTTACATGTTTCACTGTGAATTTTATTACAATGAAAACCCTAGTTTACATGAAAAAAGGTTTCTAATCCTGAGGTCGTTTAGGTACATAGGATAGGCACATAGATTGAATGGGAATTTATCTATAGATACATTAGTATAACAGGTACATTACAAAAAAAACAGAGCTAAACAAGATGTCTGCACCAGCTGTGGATTGAATTTTAGTGCATGAAACCCGAATTTCAGTTTACAAAAGATCGAATGGAAGGCATAATGGATTGTGCTAATGCGTAGTTACATTCACAATTTATCTATTTGCGATGGGTTTTTGAGATGGTACCTGTACGACTGAGGGATTTCAAATGTACATAATATCTTCAGTGTTGAATGAAAGAAAGGGTGAGGGAGGTTTTTTGGTGTTTTCCATTTTTTGAATGCTAATGGATGATGATTTTAGATGGAAATTCTTTAGTTTATGTACATATTTTTTGAATTTCAAATAGCGTGGGTTTTAAACATCGCCTCTAATGAACGTATCGTGTGTCGAAAACTATACAGATACACACTCAAGACATGTCTCTACATGTGTGATTTTAGGTACACAAAATTAAATTATCATAGGTACACACATTAAAAACTAAATATTATATTTCATTCATAAAGGGGAGATTACATATGTGGTTTATTTTTTTTATATTTTTTCAACTCTGCCTCAAGCTTCTTAGCCTTCTTCTTCTTATGTTGCAGCTTTTTGCTAAAGGACTTGACCATTTTCTTCCACTCGTCTCTTTGTTTGTTGGATATGCAGAGTTCGAATTCGAGATGGTCGATATTAGCTTGTATGAGATCTTGTTTTGCGTGGGCATTGTCTATGAAACCTAAAAGCATCTATATGTTGTTTGGTGTTCTTTGCTGCCTTTATTGTTCCATTTTTTTTGTGTTTTTGTTCTAAAGTTTAGATACAGTATTTATAGAGGTATTTTCCATGGGGTAGATGAAGAGAAGTCACATCTCAGTGTATCTATTTGCAGAGATGCACTGAATGTAGCTGTTATTAGTAAATGTAACTTAATGTATTTTTACATCTTTGGTTAATGAGTACGTTAATCGAAAACATGTTATATTTTTAGTGTATCTGTCTGACGATTTGTGTTTTTAATAAAAAAATACATTTATGATGACATAGGTTTTTAGAATAAATTTTTAATTACATGATGACATTGTTATTATTTTTTTACAATTTTAAAGGACGTTAGCTTTAACCCTTGCTTTTACTTTTCACCGAAGACTTAATCTAAAAGTAAATTAACAAGAAACTCAAAAAAACTCTTTTGTTTTTGGGCAAATCATATAAATGACCCAGGAACTTTAGTCTTTGTTTTAATTTGTACCCTAAACTTTTAATTTTTTAATGTACCCCCCTAAACAATGTAAATCATTTTAATCAGGTACTTCTATCAAATTCTAGCATTAAATGGGGATGAAACCCTGACATTGGCAGCTGGTGGAGGGCATTTTAGTCCATTGAAGTAATATGTATAGTTGGGTTAAAGAAAGGGCAACAAACCTTTCTACCAAATCTTCTCCCATATCTCTACCAAATCTTTTATCTCCTTTCCAGATATGTATCCCATAGACTCCCACATCCTTTATCTCCATCTCTGATACCCATCCCATACCTAGACTCTGAAATCGTTCATCTATTTCTTAGATCTCTATCCCATATGTACCTAGATTGTTCATGTCTCTCATATCTGTTGATTTGAGTAAACCATAATGACTTGGTTATTGAGGATAATCGATGTTGTCTTCCACCCAAAACAAGTTTATTCTAAGTGTTCTCTTACTCATACATGTAATTTCTGTTTTTTGGTATAACTCATGCCTGTAAATTTGTAGATTGAACAATCAAGCTCAATCCCAGATCCATCATAGGCAACAAGAACAACAACAACAACCTGGTCACAATCATCAACTCATGGTCAATTTTTATTAAGGCCTAGGATATCAACTTATAATCCAAGTATTGTCAAACCATCTTCATCAGAGGAGCATAGGGTTGTAACACCTTATGCATTACACAAAAAAGCTGAAGCAATGAGAAAGAAGAAAAAGGATGCAAGACATTCTACTCAATAACAAACCAGAACGGAGGAACTTTTTTTGTTGTAGAACTGAAGAACTTAAAGTTGCATCCATAAAAGATGTATTGCTTTTTGTAAACTGATGTACTCTTTTTGCAAACTGATATACTCCTTTTATGAACCGATGTACTCATTTTGTTATGACAATATTTGTTGTGAGACATTTGTGGAGAATTCATTTTTTGTAGCATCAATTTTTTTTGTCTCAATCATTGTGAGCATAACAGGGAACATTTCATCCACATTTCAACAACAAAACAATACAACAATACCCATTTCTCCACAAAATTGAACTTTCATTCTCAATTGCTCTTACTAAACTTTTACATATAGTTCAGATTAACCTTCTAAGCTTGTTGATGCTTCTCCACAATGGCAGTAAACATCCATGGCTTCTCTCTCTTGCTCTCTCTCTCCCACAACTACAATTAACTGGACTGAACAAAGCCACTTTTTCTCTTCTATGATGGGTGTAATATACAAAGGAGAATGAGAGGGAGATTTGGGCTCCCTTTTTTCTTTGACCCAACTATACATATTACCTCGTGAGCAAAAAAAAAACAACTATACATATTACTTGAATAGACTAAAATGCCCTCCACCAACTGTCAGCGTTAGGTTTCATCCCTATTTAACACAAAAATTTAACATAAGGACCTGAATTGGACAGAACAAAATGACAAGTGTAGTAGTGTGACAAAACTTCTTGCTTGAAGCCACGGGAAACCTCATTTCTGGTCGGAGTCGCAGCCGGAGACCGGCGATGGCTGCCGCCGCTGGAAAACCCCTCTCCATCGCCACCGGCGCTTCCGCTTCTTCTGCCGTAAAATCCTTTGATTTCTCCGCCGATTCACCGTCGAGACTTATACTCTCGCCCGATCAAATTGGTCGCTGCTCCGAAGCCCTCAGTGTTTTTAAAGACAAAAAGTTCCGAAACCCTGAAGAAATAAACCGTGAGTTTAAGATCTTGCAGGTACTCTCGCTCGCTCGCTCGCTCGCTATATCTCTATGTGGATAGGCGAGACGTTTGTGTTATATTTAAATGTTTTGGTTATATATAGTTTTGAAATAGAACATTTATGTTTGAAGTTACATTAAACTGGAGTTACAAACCATTTTATGGAAGATAGACATTACCTGATAAGTCGGATGATTGAATATTGTTATGCGAGTGGTAAAGAGACATCAAGGTCTGAATACTTTGCCAAATATTTCTAATTTGCATCTCGCAACCAATTTGGGATGACAACTCACACGTGACCCTACCGCATAAGAAAGATGGGATACGTTTGCTTGGAGGGCCGTGGAGGTATTGGATTGTTTGAGGGTGTCAGGGTGGCCTTGGCGCAACAGTAAGTTTGTTCCATTTTGGCAAGGGCGTCAAATGTTCAAGTTATGGAATAGCTTCTCCGCGAGCGGGATAAGACTATATACATCGGGCCCTCCCCAAACCTCGTCGTGGTGAGAATACATGCTCTAGGCCACCCTTTAAAGTTGTTGGATTTTTTATTTGTTGATGATTTACTTGGAAGAAAATGGAGCTGTTCCAAGCTACTGGGACACCTAATTTCATCTCTTTGGCTCTTATTAAGCAGAGATAGAAAAGGGGTGCTCGTCATATCCCAAGACTTATGGGAAGACAACTGGTTTGTAGGCCAGAGTTGAATGGGTTATTGGTGAATTACTAGGACTTTCCCAAATTCATCAAGTACATGAGTTGGACACTTGACTTTTGAGTTGGGTGCGGGATTTGTATTAGACGCTTCCTACTGTACACGCACTTAGCAAGCATATCTAGTGGAATTGTGTTAGTAGTTGTTTTATAATTAGTGTAAGTGTCCATTTTGAAAACTTTCATGGTTCATAGAACATCATTGTATCATATGAAACAAGGGGAAATTGTTTTGTTGCCCCATTGTCCTAGGATTTTTAGAGTAGATGAATCCAATGCTTGAAACCATACCTACACCTGACAGTGTACCCAAACCCATCTAACATTAGATTAGTCTAAAGGGTAAGTTATGATTATATCCTATGTAGATCACACCTTGGTGTTGGCTTCTGGATGGACATATAAGTTCCCAAAATCTCTTGAAAATCTTGTGATGGAATTGGTAGCTTTAAAATTTGGTGCAAACTGCCATCTATATGTAAGTCGTTGGTGTTGCAGATGTATATCTGTTGTGATTGTGATCCTTGGCAAGGAGATATGGGGGCAATGTGGTTGATCTATTGACAAAGGCTTGATCTTAAAAGTCTTAGCAAGGTAATGTGTGAATTGCACCACATTGGCCATTAGGATATTCGTGCTTTCCATCTAAACCGAGTTCTTGTGTCAGAGCCTCTAGATAGACTTTGATCAACTAGCATTGTGCACGCAGACCAGGTGTTATGTAATACTAGGAGCAATAGCACAGTTGTGTGTGAACAATGCTAGTTGATCTAGTCTTCACATCAAAATTTTATAGGCTTTTTTAGATGTGGATGACCCAAAGAATTGTTATTTTTGCGATTTTAATGGGATTTGGAGAGATTTGTGATTTATAGGCTTGTTAGGTAAATTCTTTTTCTTTCTTTATTATTTTTCCCCTTGGTTGGATTTCTTATCCAACATTTTTTATGTATTTGTCAATTTTTATTGATCCAAATGTTTTGTTTTTGATACAAAAACAAAAAAGGTATTGTATTTACATCCATGCTTGGGAAATTAAAGTCTTGCTAGAGAAGGTCACAACTGTTGAGCAGTACCCATATATACAAATTTATGTTCTCTTCGTTGATGTCGTGCATGTGTTTACATTGTTATACAAGGCTGGCCATGATTGGATTTCATACTCTACAAGCCTAACAATGTTTGGATTTCATACTCTACATGGTATGACCGTATGAGATCGTGATTTACGCAGCCATAATAACACTTTTATTGATTTTTAAGAAGGTGTTGCATGTACATAATGGGATGCTAAATTATGATGTGGCATTTTTTGCTTTCATCTTTGACCTTGTTACTCCAAATCAGTTAAGAATCTATTATGTGATAGGTAGTGTAAACTTATGCTTGCACACCGGGATTGTAGATAACCCTAGTGTCCCACAAATAGGGGTTGCATGACCCGAAATGGGGGTGGGTTCTCGATCCAGATTGCTTAAAGTTCCGACCCTAAATTATAACTCAAACTGCAAATTGATTTATGATTTAAGTAATCTCACATCATAACCCCAACCCTAAATCATAACTCTAACTTTTTTTTTATTTTGGCGTTCTTTAAACTCATATTTTGACAACATTTGTCATAAATCTAAAATAAATATTTATTAACAACGCCTACGCACATATATTGTTCTATTTAGAAGTTACAAAATGAATCACAACCCAAAATTGCATGCCAACGCCTACTCCCACCATATCGTATATTGGAAGAAGTAATGTGCTCCGTACCCGTACCACGTGCCAAATCTATCTACAATCCAGGTAAGATTTTGTGCCTATTAGTTTAGTTTGTTACGGTATCTTTTTTATCAGATTATATAGCCTTAGATGTCAGCAATCAACTTCACTGCTCTAATAATTGCCTTTGACTTGGCTTCGTATTGAGGTACCTGGCATTGCTTTAGTAAATGATTGATGATTGAGGGGTGTTAAGAGTATTAGGATAGTAAGTGTAGTTTGTTAATAGTGTTAGGTTATTATGTGTAAATACAAGAGGGTGTATGTGTAATTCTTATTATTATGAGTTAATTATAAATACAAGTGATGAATGAGAGGTAGGTTAAGTTTTTTGACCTCTCTTTGTTTCTCTCTAATATTATGTTAATCCTCTATACTTAACATGATATCAAAGCTCTTACAATCCTAAATATATTTTTTGAATAAATTAACTCTGTTTGTGGTGGTGGTACTGTTGTTCGTCAAAGCTACAGTGGTGGTGGTCTAGTTGTTGTGGTTGATCTGCGTTGCTATGGTAGTGTTGTCGCTAGTGGTGGTGGTGTGGTATTGTTGATCATTGTTCGCCATTGTCTGTGTGTTTGTTGTGGTGGTGTGTGGTACTGTTGATCACTGTTTGCTGTCGTTTGTGTGTTCGTTGTGGTGGTGTGTGGTACTGTTGATCATTGTAGTGCCGTCATGGTGCGGTCATCGTGGTGGTCTGTTGTTTGTTTTGGTGGTCGAGGCGCAATCGAAGACTAGGGTTACATAGTCGAAGACTAGGATATACTACAACCCTAATTGACGAAGAAGAAACGGTCTAGACCCGACCTCACGGGTTTGGATAAAAAACCTGAACTCAAACCCGGTTCAACGGATTTAAATTGTTTTAAGTCCAGCTCAATAAAATTGGGTCCAGCCCATTTCGGTCCAACCCAATTCTGATCCCAGTTCAACGAGTTCCTGTGGTTTAGACCGTTATTGCTTCGGTTCAGTGGTCCATTAAGTTTCTGGGGTCCGGTTCAGATAGTTCTGCACCGGTCCAGACTGGTTCAATCAATTTTCTATTCGGTTCAAGCTTCCAGCAGACTCAGCAAGGCTGATTCAGTCTTCCAGCAGCCTTAGCAAGGCCGGTTCAGTGGTTCTCTAGCCTCAGCAGGGCCAGTTCAGTGGTCCAAAGGGCTTAACCAGTTCGGTTCAGTAGTTCTCTAGCCCAGTTCAACCTTCCAGTAGCCTCCTTTCCTCTGGTTCAGCATTGCAACACTTCTTATTTCCTATTTGCCGCACTTTTATGGAACCTAAGCAAGATACCAGGGATCCTACTCCATCTTTGTCACCTACCTCTACTCCTCCAACACTTATCAATGGTCCCATTAC
Source organism: Ilex paraguariensis (assembly GCA_963454935.2). Classification (NCBI taxonomy): domain Eukaryota; kingdom Viridiplantae; phylum Streptophyta; class Magnoliopsida; order Aquifoliales; family Aquifoliaceae; genus Ilex; species Ilex paraguariensis. The sequence goes on along the minus strand of CAUOFW020001028.1, from coordinate 84,911 downwards.
CTCTATTAAACTCAATGAGACTAATTATATTTTATGGTCCAGACCCGTTCAAGTTTTTCTTCGAGGCAAAGGATTTAAGAAATATTTGGTGAATCCTAAACCCAAGGAAGATACTCCTAGGTATGATCAGTGGGAACAAGAGGATGCTCAAATTATTTTTTTACTACTGAATAGCATTGAGCCTAGTATTAGTTCTATTCTGTTCTACCTTGACACTTCCAAGGAGATATGAGATCATTTGGCTACTATGTATTTTGGTACAAGTAATTTTACCCGAGCTTATGAGGTGTGCAAGGAATACTTTCAGCTGGAACAGAGTACTCTGAACATTGAGGATTATTACTCTCACGTTTGGGGAGTCTGTGAGGAGATGAAGACCTATCATCTGTTTACTACTGATACAGCAGTTTGACAGAAATAACATGAGGACATGAATGTTGTTAGGTTTTTGGTAGGATTGAAACTTGAATATGAGATTATTCGTTCTCAAATTTTGGGTGGTTCTAATCTTTCCTCACTACTTGAGGTTTTCACTCGTATACAGCGTGCTACTTTGTCTACTTCAGGTATCAATCATGGTGTTTTCACTGATCGCTCAACTCTTGTGGTTCCTAATAGCCATAGTGATGGTCATTGAGGTGGTCGTGGTAGTGGTGTTCGAGGAGGCCGTACAAGAGGTTGTACTCGTGGTCGTGGGGGCCGTAGTGGACCTCGTTCCTATACTCACTGTGGTCGTGGAGAGCATATTGTTGATTTCTGTTGGGATTTATATGGAAAACCTTCTGGTACTGCGAATCGGGTTTCCTATCAGGATGACACCTCTGTTGTTTCCTCCATATCTCGATCAGCTCCACCAGACACTGGGTCAATTACTATTACACGAGAGGAGTATGCTCAGTTCCTGTTTGAGCAACAGGCTATTTTATCACTCTTCATTGTTACTTTGGCCTAGTCAGGTACTACTTCCACTTATTTATTGTTCTCCACTCGCAGTCCTTGGATTATAAACTCTAGCGCCTCTAACCATATAACTGGTGTGTCTAATGTCTTTTCTACTTATCAGTCTGCTATTTTCACACGTAGTGTTACTCTTGCTAATGGTACTTGTTCTAAAGTTTCAGGTCTAGGGACTACTCACTTGAGTCCTGATATGTCCCTATCTTCCGTGTTATTTGTTCCTCAGTTTCTTTTTAGTTTACTTTCCATTAGCAAGATTATCCGTTTTCTCAATTGTTTTGTAATCTTTTATCCCTCTTATTGTGTCTTTCAGGATCTCAAGACGAAGAGAAAGATTGGTATGGGGCATGAAGCTGGTGGCCTATATTACTTTGATTTTGATTCACCTACTCGGGCTTTATAGACCTCGTTGTCTCATTTTCAATGATATTGTTGTCTTGGACATCCCTCTCTCCAGAATCTGAAGCGCCAAGTTTTCAATCTGAGTTGTGTGTCGTCTTTTTCTTGTGAAGCTTGTCAACTTAGTAAGTATCACCGTGTGTCATTTTAGTCTTAGTCAATAATCGTGTGTCTAGTCTATTTGAGTTGATCCATTTTAATGTATGGGGTCCAATAAAGAATATTTTATCTAATAAATATTCTTATTTTGTGATATTTGTGGATGACTATTCTCGTATGACTTGATTATTTTTGATGAAAGTTCAGTCTGAATTATTTTCTATATTTGAGATCTTTCGTAAGGAAATAAAAACTCAGTATGGTTGTCTTATACATATTTTATGTTCTGATAATGCTCGGGAATTTGAATCTGATCATTTTTCAGCTTACCTTAGTAAAACAGACATTATTCATCAGATTTTCTGTGTTTATACCTCCCCACAAATGGTGTTGCTGAACGCAAGAACTGTCATTTGTTGGAAGTTACCCGTGCTTTGTTATTCCAGATGCATATTCCCTGATATTTTTAGAGTGATACTGTTCTTATTGCTTGTCACCTTATTAATCGTGTGTCATCCTCTGTGTTAAATGGGCAAAGTCCATATTTTGTTCTTTTTCCTAGTAAACCCTTATTTTTCCTAACTCTTAAGGTTTTTGGATGTGTCTGTTATGTTCACAATTTGGGTCCTAAGTTTGATAAACTTGACCCTTAAACTACCAAATATGTATTTCTTGGTTACTCCCGCGCACAGAAGGGGTATCGTTGTTACAGTCCTTCTCTGCGATGATACTTTACTAGTGTCGTTGTCACGTTTGAGAAATCTGTTCCATATTTTTTAGCACCTTTTCAGCCTCTGGACCTGGACTTTGGGTCTTCTCTTGTACCACCATCTCTTCCCTCATCTTCCGATATTCCGCTACCCACTGTGTTACCATCTACTTTACCCTTTCGTGTATAATCTCGTCGTCCTCGTCCTCGTCCATCGACTGAGGTGCTCGTATTGTCTTCCTTACCGCCTTTTGATCCTGGTGCATTTGGTAATTTAGACTCTCTACCTATTGCTCTTCGAAAAGGTACTCGTTCGTGTGTTACTAATCATTCTATTGCTCATTTTGTTTTATATGATGCCTTGTCTCCTATCTTCTCTTGTTTTACTTTTTAATTATGTACTATATCTATTCCTAAGCATTTATAGGATGCGTTATCTGATCCTAGTTGGGGGAAAGTTATGGAGGATGAGATGGATGCCTTACATCATAATAGGACTTGGGATCTCGTTCCTTTACCGTCTAGTAAACAAATTGTTGGTTGTCGTTGAGTGTATACTGTTAAATTTCATCCGGATGATTTTGTGGAGCGTCTCAAAGCCCGACTTGTTGAAGGGCTTTACTTAGACCTATGGTGTTGATTATGAGGAGATTTTCTCTCTAGTTGCCAAAATTTTCTCTATTCGTATCTTGATTTCTTTGGTTGCTAATCTTGATTGGCCTTTGTTTCAGTTAGACGTCAAGAATGTCTTTCTACATGGTGACTTGGTTGAAGAGGTATACATGGAGTAGCCACCTGAGTTTACTACTCTGGGGGAGTATGGTAAAAGTGCATGTCGGTTAAAGAAATCTTTGTATGGTTTGAAGCAGTCACCGAGGACATGATTTGGTAAGTTTTCAGATGCAGTTTTAGAGTTTGGTCTTCTTTGATGTCAGACAGACCATTCTGTACAGACGAATGCTGGATATGTTCTATTGGTAGTTTATGTAGAGGATATTGTGATTATTGGAAATGATTCTGATGGGATTGTCAAGTTAAAAATTTTCTTGCAAGATCGATTTAATACTAAGGATTTGGAAAAATTCAAGTATTTCTTGGGTATTGAGGTGACTTGATCTAAATAGGATATTTGTTTATTCCAGAGAAAATATGTACTTGACATGCTAGAGGAAGCAGGTTTGTTGGGTGGCAGACCGATTGATGTTCCTATGGATCTGAATCAGAAACTATTAATAGATGATGGTGCATTGTTTGAGAATCCGGGTCAGTATCTCAGATTGGTTGGGAAGCTCAATTATCTAACTATTATTCGACTGGATATTTCATATGTAGTCAGTATAGTAAGTCAGTTTATGGGGTGTCCTAGAGTATCACATTGGGAGGCAGTTACTCGTATTCTGCGATATTTCAAACGTGCTCTTTGACATTGGGAGGCAGTTACTCGTGCTCTTTGACTTGGATTGTTATATCAAGTTAATGGATATCTTAGAGTAGAAGATTTCTTAGATGTTGATTGGGCTAGCTCTCCTTCTGATTGGAGATCAACCACTGATTATTGTACTTTTTTAGGAGATAACGTTGTCTCATAGAAAAGTAAGAAACAATCCATAGTAGCAAGATTCAGTATTGAGGTTGAGTATAGGGCAATGACGCATAAGACAAGTGAGTTAACTTGATTACTACACTTTCTCCAGGAATTGGATTTTCAATTCAACCTCCTTTACAGTTGTTCTATGACAACTAGACAGCTATCCATATCGCTGCCAATCCAGTGTTTTACGAGAGAACTAAATATATTGAGGGTAATTGTCACTTTATTCGGGATAAAATAGTAGCTAGAGAGATTACGATTCCATTTGTGAAATCTGAAGATCAGTTTGCAAATATGTTGACCAAAGTATTGAGTCGTACACGTCTTACAGTGATTTGTTCAAAGTTTGGATTATATGATATATATAGTCCAGCTTGAGAGGGAGTGTGAAGAGTATTATGGTAGTAAGTTTAGTTTGTTAATAGTGTTAGGATATTATGTGTAAATACAAGAGGGTGTATGTGTAATTCTTATTATTGTAAGTTAGCTATAAATACAAGGGATGAATGAGAGGTAGGTTAAGTTTTTTGACCCCTCTCTGTTTCTCTCTAATATTATGTTAATCCTCTACACTTAACAAAGGGAAGTTAAATAAGAAATGAATGAGTAGCTAGATGTGGCATTGGTTAAGGATGAAAGAAACCGATTCCAAGTGATTTAATCATGTACAACAGAAACTTTTTTTCCTTCTTGTTCTCGTTTCCCTTTTCTTTTAAAGTATCCTACAAGGTCTGATCAGTTAATGGACCCAAAAACTTGTGGAGAGTAAAACTGTAGGTTGTTTCCACAAAGCTTTCTGCCACTCACGAGAAATATACTTTGCACCAAGCAATTACTCCAAATTTTGATTTCTGACTCAGCAAACTTGCGCAAAGATGGGAGAATACCAATAACCAAATACTTGCCAACCAGTAAACCTATATTAAGATGAAATTTTATAATAACCTTATAAGTTACAACTTTCCCAAGGAAAATGTGATTGTTTCATACCAAAAAGTCTGAGCCATTTCTTTCAGCCTAATAAGGAACTATTGGAACTTGATGTCTCCGGTAGCTAGGTGTGGGAGAAGTTTTGGTGTGCACTATATTTCCCTCCTCTTACCATCGGCCACCACATGTGATACTTTCAGACAATCCTTGCGCCAGTTGGCAGTACAATGGGAACTTTTGAAAATAAAACTGCAAAGAGAAGTAAGCGAAAATATAGATTGAGTTAATGAGTACGCAACATTGTGCGTGCATACCCTCCAGCATGGGTCAAAGCAAACCTGACCTGCCAGACTGACATTTTGGGACCCATATGGACACGTTTGTCCTAATTCATTCTTTCTTGGGATTCAGCCATACACTTCAAAATGGAGCTCCATGAAAATCCTTGGTTAAAAGAACTTGAATTCTGAGTTGGAAGCTTGTTCCAAGTTTTAAAGGTTTGGTATCACATTGATTGCTTGAGGGAGATATAGGGGCTGACTGCATGCAGGCCTTTTTGTTTACATTGCATTCTTGTGCTATGCTACACTTAGTAGTCTCTTCTTTTCCACTGCATATCATGTACGAGGATCCATTACTTCGTGCTTTTATTGCTGAAATAATGACAAATTGTAAAAGTCTCGGTGAATGTTTGAGATTAATTGGTGTGGCCTATGATCCTTTGGAGATGTTGGCTCAGGGTCTGTTGGGTAGTTTTTAAGATATCAATCTTTAAGTCTGGCCAAATACAGAATTTTTCTACATCCTTGCTATAGTTTATCCACTTTGATTGTGTAGAGGCATTGTTTAAGACTTGAAAAGATGAGATTCAATTGGCTTCTATTTTGCTCCCACACCCCACCCCTTCCCTCCTCTTGTGCGGGGAGATTTGTGGATTTTTAGGAGCTTGCAGGGTAAGTTGCATGTAGATTATGCAGTTACTTTGTGTTTGGCACAGACAATTTTGTTTTGTTTGCTTATCTTTCATTTTGGCTTTTACCTTGTATACCCTGTGTAAGTGGGCTTTGCCTGTTGGTGCCTGTAGTGTTTCTTTTTTTTTCATTCTGTCAGCAATAAAAAATGAAAGAAATGTTTTCTCACAGCTATGATGTCAATTAAACCTCTGTCGTGCAGCTCCCGTCCCATGACCATTTATGGAAGAGCTGTTGAAGGTCACCAAATAAAAGATTGTAAACTATTTAGCCTTTTCCTTTGTTGGTAGTGAAATCTGTCTAGTCTCATCATTTTCAGTTGGACTGTTTTGATGTGCCTCTTTGTACATATAATACTTCTAATCTCAATTTGTTCCTCTTACTTTTGCACAGTTGCTTACTTTTGACCATTTTGCATCACAGACCTTTGTACACACTGTGTAGGATAGTTCATCTTTTACAATCAACATTGTTCTGGACACAACTTTGTCATTTTCCTTTAGACAGTGCAAAAAAATTGCATTGGGATTCCTGTTTCATCTTGTAGCTTTTTTTTTTTTTTGCATGTGTAGGACTAGGTCTTCAATGGTCTATGAACTTGTTCTTTCTGCCTCAATACCTTTATCTTCATTACCATTGCAAAATCTAATTATCCTGGATTGCAGGCCGGTAGGATGAAAGCGGTTGATATGAGGAACAGATGCTCTGTGGCTCTTGACAGCGTTAATTATTGCAAAAATCGTTATACAGATGTCATACCATGTATGCCAATCCAGTTCTTTTCCTTTTCTGGAATGTTTAATTTCTGATGCTCTTTTGATGGTAAATACTTATATTGAACTACATCAATCTCAGTTGACAAAAACAGGGTGGTTCTGAACCCATGTAAGGATTATCGATCATCAGCGAGGGGATATATCAATGCAAGCTTTATCACGGTAAAAGACTATATCCTTCACCAAGCATCATTTTACAGAGCCAACCTAACTCATACTTATGCTTGAAAATCTTGTGGTATATGGATCCATTTTCCTGTTTGACCCCAGTTAGGAATCCCTATTTTGATTGTAGACTTCTGAAAGCGTTTCTCAGTTTATAGCCACACAAGGTCCATTGCCACACACATTTGAAGACTTCTGGGAAATGATAATTCAGAATCGCTGCCCGGTTATCGTAATGCTTACTCGGTTGATCGACAATTACAAGGTACTCAACTGCATAGAATTCAAGGTAATTTTTGTAGTTTTCTCTGATGTGCATAATTTTTGTGGTTTCCATCATAAGAACCAGCAGTATTTGTACTTTATTACCTCATCTTTTCTACGGTTTGACAAGAAGACTTATTTTACCAAGTGTTATCACAAAACACAATGGCAATTCTCATAAAATTGATTCTATTAAATTAATGGGATTCCAAATATATTTAAAGGTGAAAAGACTATTACTTCTGTAAGAATTGGGATTCAAAACTCAAAAACTAGAAACTTTGGCAACAAAAAAATATTCTAGACCATCTGGGCTCAACATAAATTAGGGTGAATTTCGTGTGGACCTCCTGTAATTAGGTCAAATGACACGAGCACTCCTGTCATTCCAAAAATGACATAACAACGCGGACTAGTGTTAAAATTGGGTTAACATTAATGGAGTTGGTAAAATGCCAATTTTGACATTACTTCATTTGGAGAAAAAATAAAATAAAATACTAGATCCAGAACTGGACACAAACTCGGACAGAAATTGAGTCGACAATTCTCCTTTACCTCTTTTCCCCACCCCACCTGCAGAAGCGTCCACCTCCCACTCCTGCATCAATAGCCCTCCTGACCCCACCCCTACCCGTTGCCTCCCTCCAGTGCAGAACAACCACCATCGGCCACCACCCGAACAAGTCTTCCGCCCTTTCCCTGAAGAACACTGAATACTGATGGATACAGAATGAGGTTGAACTTCTTTCGCTATTGGCAATTACAAAGAAATAGGTATGTGAAGTGAATTTTGAACCCATCACTTTCTCTCTATATTCATGTTGCCGCAAGAGCTGACATAAAGTGAGTTTTAAATTCAATTTTTGGTTCTTGTCGCAGTGGGAGTTTCAATGGTGGGGTTTTGTGGAGGTGGAGGTGGAGGTGGAGGTGGTTGGGACAGCCTGTGCTGTTGTGTTGAGTTGCGATGGATTAGTAGAGAAATGGATGATGAAAATCTCTCTTTAGGCTGATCTCTGCTTTGAAGTTTCTGTGCGTGTTTGGATGGTGAGATTGTCGTACATCAGCAGGAGAAGGGGCTATGGGTCTGCTGGGGATAGGACACCAGTAGGAAAGTGGTGGCGGTCTTTGTGTGGCAGTAGTGGTCTTCATGTGACAACTGAAAGTGTGCCAAGGCGGTGGCTGTGGCTGTGGCCAGTGGTTGATGAGTTGTGATGGTGGCTGTGGGTGGTTACCTAAATTTGATAATGAAATTTGTCGTCCAAATCTCAGGTGTATGCAATTAATTTTATAACTGGTATGATATTGGATAATTATTTACCAAAAATTAAAATCAATATGATGTGTAATTGAATAGTTAATTAAAAAAAATGGAATTAATATGATGTAACTGAATATTAAAACTATGATTTAGGTTGTGTGATTGAATAATTACTTTTCAAATTATAGTTGGGAGAGAAGAGAAGTGGGATTAATTACTCAACTTTTAATTAATACAATTTAGTTAAATTGTTATTCAAAATTGTAATTTAGTTTGAAGGAGTGAAAGGTGATTCCAGAAATACAATATTTTTAGGACTGTGGGTAGCATTTTTTTGTTAGGGTTACCAATGTCTATGGGACGGAGGGGGCCTTTATATAACGTGCAACAAATGTCGAAAGGTTTTCGTGCCAATTTTGGGAATGCCAGGGGATTGCCATGCAACTTGACTTAAGGTCAGGGGATCCATGTGAAATGTACCAATAAAATTATGATATACATGACTAGATCCACTTAATGACCAGTTGACTATTACCACGCCTTATGTCAATATTAAAACATCCCAAATATCCTTGATGCTAAAAACTGTTACATATATCTTTATAAAGACTCTATAGCCAGGCAGCCAATTGTGCATCAATTATTTTCTATTGAAAAGACCTCCAACTCTTGCAAGTTACGAGCAGCTCCAAGGATATCTTAAGAAGCACATATATGGATGCAGGACACTATACAACTTGACATAGACATGCCGGGAAAATGCTACAAATAAATTTTTTATAGAATCTATGACTATGTATTGACATAGCTATAATTTTATATAATATATTAAAATAAGTACTTTTACTTCGCAAAAAAGTAATAATTTATCATAAGTAAATCTTATTTCTAATCCTCTAGTCCGAATTTTTAGTCTAATGGATCATATTGATCAATAATTAATGATTTTTATGGAGAAAGCTAAGCAATCACGTATAGTTATGATGATTGATCTCATCTTCTCACCTCCTCTTTTTTAGCGAAAATTTGATGTATATTTTGTTTTTAGTAGAAAATTTCAAATAAAATTTTGAAATATGATTATTCTTTCCTAGAATAAGGAAGTTATGTTTCAAAATCTTCAAGTTTTCCCAATTAAATATCGATACATCTGTATATTGTAGTTGTTGACATTGCCAGAAAGAAGTGTCATCACCATAGGAGTGTCGGACATGTGTCTCATGAAATCGAGATATTTTTCTTTAAATAATAGTCACTTCTGATAGAGTATTGGTCATGTGTCTAAGAGTTTTCGAAAAGCATAGGTATCCAGCATGGATACATCGCCTTCTTATGAGTGTCCGTGCTTCTTGGGGTGGAAAAGTTTTTCAGATCATAATGAACTTTTTTTCAACTTCAGTGCTTGCATGTCTGTGGCCAAAGTAAGAGTCCACTTGTTATTGCGATCAAAGAATGGATAGACTGTGGCACACCTAGTATGATGTGCACCTCGATCTCATGTCCATGTTCTGCCTAAGTGCATATAACAAAACTTTAGTGGTAAAATATCAAAATAACTGCCTCCTAAAGCTTTCTAGTGTTGAATGTCACCCTCTTATCAAAAAAGTGTTGAATGTCACCCGACATTAATTATCAATCTTCAACTTCTTATTTCTGGTCCATTCCACATGATATGGCCTGGGATGTGGCTCAACCTTTAGTTCTTGTTCCTTATCTGCTTCCTTTGACGCAACATTAAGTATGATTGCAGTGTCAATTAATAAGAAATATCCTTGTCCTCCAAAATTCCCTCTTGTTTGAAAGATTTTCACTTTATGATATAGTTCATCACTTTCTTGATTACTTGCTTGATAGAGAAAAGAAAAGGACGAATAACACATGTACAATGATCATCTAAATAGTCAAAATCCGCTTCAAATTATCACAAAGAGGACACAAATCTCATTTTCAACTTGTGACTCTTTAGATCTTTGAAATTGTCTAGAGTTGTTTCTTTTCCACCGTCACAACTGTTTTAGGACCTAGGCATTGGAAATGGAAAGAATGATGACTAATACCTTGACACTTAAAAGCATCTTGACTTAGCATAATGATTTGAATTGTGACTCCCTCTAGATGAAAAATAAATGCTAGGACTAGATAGCTGAGTGGGAACATGAAAACTTTCTCTGCATTTGTCATTGGAATTCGACTTCGATCCACAAAAACTCTTTTCACTCTGATTTGAGTTGTCTGATGAACAGGGACAGACCAGCAGAGCCACACGTTGTGCTGTTGAATTTTTTTGTGCAAAGATGGTTTTATATGTGTTCAAACACATTTCTAAATTTGACCCCTCAAAATAGTTATCATGTACCTAGTCTTTTTAGTCATCCCTCACAATTAGATTTAGTTCCTAAGCTTGCAATAAGTAAACTGAATTAATATTTATTTAGTTGAATCCCATAACATGTTTTTCAAGTATATTCTTCATGTCTCCCTACATTTCACTCCCTCTTTCTTGTCATTGTTAATTTCAATATATCTATACTACTAATAAAAGGAAGCTAATGAGAAAAACTTTTGATTTCCTATTTTACCCCTTCTTAATCATACAAAGGCAACTATATCCTACGTACCACTTTAACTCTTATGGCCTTCCCTTTCTAAGAATAATTATTTGTAATTATAAGTGCAATGAATACATAAACATTATATATACGAAGACCTTTCATATTCGTAACACTAGAGAAAATTAAAAAACAATATAAGAATAACATGCTCTCCCTCCAAATTCTCACTTACCACAAGTAGAGAAATCTTATCTCTTTAAATAATAGAAGCTATTGGTATTTTTATTTTTCTCTATCACGTTCATAGCTCCTTTCATTTCTGTGTTTTGTTTTTATTTTTTTTTTCTTTGTAAGTTGTCATCAATCTTATGAAAGTAAGACTATAAACGATATTGAAGATGATGAACTCAAAGATGATGAACTCAAAGTGCAATAATTCTTGATTGTTTATATGATCCTTTTTTTTTTATCAGTACTATCAACTACTGCTTTGATGATTTAATATGAGTGTAATCTAGGACTTTAAGAGAATGTGATCTGTTTTATTCACTATTTAGATTCAATTTTTTTTATTTATTTACTTCTCAATTTTAATTTAGAAATTTGATTTGCCATGGTCTTGGTGCATGAGATTAATTTTTTCAACTATACACAAATTCTACTTATTAATTAGATTTTTATTCACTTCCATCGAGTTTTAATTCATTTTTTGGTCTTCAATTGTCAAATATTTATTGTAAGATTGTAATTTTTTCCAATCCAAAGTCAATATTCTTGATGAGAATTCTTCGAAGTGTTGCTCACACCATGGTAGAAGTAAAATATTTGAAATATAAATTTTATAAACAACTAATAAGTAATCAAATCAATGACCTGATACCTTTCTTTTACATTTTGTCTGTTTTACTTTCTAACCTCACACTTATTTTATGTATACATAAAACTACAAGTATAGAGATAATGCGAGTAAAAATTAAAAAATAAAAAATAAAATTATAATTCAAAATAGTTCACGTACAACGTATGTGGGCACCAACTAGTTGAAAAAAATATTTTTAATGGAATTGAAATAATATTCTCAAGTAATATTTTCAAAATATAAAAACTAGTTGGAAAAAATTTTAATTTACCAATTATTATTTGGGCTACCGTTTCATAAGTAAAAAAATTAATTTCATCATTAAATTAAAAACACATTTGATCATTCTATAATAAAATTATTTATATGGTTTGTCTTATGAAATACATGCATATAAACATATAATTAAGCTTGAAAGAATATAACAAGTTCATCAAATAAAAAATAAAAAAAGTACAAAAAAATAAATAGTACTTCAATTTTTTTTAAAAAGTACTAAAAATATGTTCTCAAATTGTACCTATTTTATTTATTATTAGTTTGGTTTTTTATATTATTATTGTTTAAATTTGCCCCCACTATCGTAATTTCTGGCTCCGCCCCTCCTGATGAAGGTCTTATTAGTCTTTTTCCGTAACTTCCTCAATATATGTGATAGGCTTCCCGCACTACATCCATCATGGTGCGCGTTGACTTGTTACTAAGCCACTCCAGAAATGTGGATATAGTCCTTGCAGATTGTTAAGAGTATTAGGGTAGTATGTATAAATTGTTAAGAGTGTTAGGGTATATGTGTAAATATAAGAGGGTGTATTCTCTCTTTCTTATTATTGTAAGGTAACTATAAATACATATGATGAATGAGAGGTAGATTAAGGTTTTTGACCTCTCTCTGTTCCTCTCTAATATGTTGTGTTAATTCTCTACACTAAATATGGTATCAGAGCACAAACAATCCTAAATATATTTTTTGTTTGAATAAATTAACTTTAGTTGCTGTGGTTTGGTGTGTTCGTCGTGGTGGTGTAGCTGTGTCGAAGCTACAGTGGTGGTGGTGATACAGTTGTTGTGGTTGATCTATGGTGTTGTCGTGAGTGGTGGTGGCGTGGTATTGTTGATTCCTTCATCATGGTGTAGCACTGTTGTGGTGTGGCCATCGTGGTGGCCTGTCGTTTGTTGTGGTGGTCGAGGCGTAGTCGAAGACGGTCGAAAACTAGGGTTTCCTGAAACCCTAATCGCGAAGAAGAAGAAGCCTAGACCCGAGGAAAGGTCCATACCTGACTTCACGGGTTTGGATAAAAGACCCAAACCCAGAATTGTTTTAAACCCAACTCATCCTAAGCCCAGCCCACTTCGGTCCAACCCAAAATTGTTTTAAACCCAACTCAACCCAATTAAACCCAAGTCAGGCAATTTTGATCCCGGTTCAGTAAGCTACCGACCGGTTCAGTCTTCCAGCATACTTCACTGGTCTGATTCAGTGCTCCTGTGGTCTGGTTCAGCCTCTCGGCAGACTCCACTGGTCCGGTTCAGTGCTTCTGTGGTCCGGTTTAGCCTTCTAGCAGACTCCAGTGGTCCGGTTCATCTTCCAACAACCTCTAGTGGTCCGGTTCAGTATTCTAGTGGTCCGGTTCAGTCTTCAAACAACCTTATCAAGTCTGATTATGTCCGGTTCAGTCTTTCAGCCTCCGTCTTTTCTTTTGGTTCAGTATTGCAACACTCTTTGTTTGTTATTTGCTGCACTGTTATAGAATGCAAGCAAGACACTGGATTGATTACTATTACTCAAGAGGAGTATGCCCAGTTCCTATGTTAGCAACAGGCTGTTCCATCTCTTTCCACTGCTATTTTTGTCCAATCAGGTATTACTTTCACTTGTTTATTGTCCTCTAATCGCAATCCCTGGATCATAGACTCTGGCGCTTCTGATCACATGACTAGTGTGTCTGATATTTTTTTCTACTTATTAGTCTACTCCTTCCACGCGTAGTGTTACTCTTGCTAATGACACTTGTTCTAAAGTTTCAGGTTTGGAGACTACTAACTTGAGTCCTGATATGTCCCTATCTTTCGTATTATTTATTCCTCAGTTTCCTTTTAGTTTATTTTCCGTTAGCAAAATTACCCATTCTCTCAATTGTTCTGTAACCTTTTATCCTTTTTATTGTGTTTTTCAGAATCTTAAGACGAAGAGGAAGATTGTTACGGGGCATGAAGCTGGTGGCCTATATTACTTTGATTTTGATTCACCTACTCGGGCTCTACAGACTTCATTGTCTCCTTTCTAGTGACATTGTCGTCTTGGACATCCCTTTTTTCAAAATCTAAATCGCTAAGTTCCCAGTCTTAGTTCTGTGTCATCTTTGTCTTGTGAAGTTTGTCAACTTAGTAAGCATCACCGTGTGTTATATCAGTCTCGCGTCAATAATCGTGTATTTAGTCCATTTGAGTTGGTACATTTTGATGTATGAGGTCCAATAAAGAATATTTCATCTAATAAATATCTTTATTTTGTGTCATTTGTGGATGACTATCCTCGTATGACTTGGTTGTTTCTGGTAAAAGCTCGGTCTAAATTATTCTCTATATTTGAGACCTTTCGTAAGGAAATAAAAAGTCAGTATGGTTGTCGTATTTATATTTTACGTTTTGATAATACTCGGGAATATGAATTTGATTCTTTTTCAGCTTATCTTAATAAAGCTGACATTATTTATTAGATTTCTTGTGCTTACACATCTCCACAGAACGGTGTTGTTGAACGCAAGAACCGTCATTTGTTAGAAGTCACCTGTGCCCTATTAATTCAGATGAATATTCTCTGATATTTTTGGAGTGATGCTGTTCTTACTGCTTATCACCTTATTAATCGTATGCCATCCTCTGGGTTAAATGGGCAAAGTCCATATTCTATTCTTTTTTCTGGTAAGCCTTTATTTTTCTTGATTTCTAAAGTTTTTGGATGTGTCTGTTATGTTCATAATTTGGGTCCTGGGTTTGACAAACATGACTCTCGAGCTACCAAATGTGTATTTCTTGGTTACTCCTGCACGCAGAAGGGGTATTATTGCTATAGTCCTTCTTTCCATCGATACTTTATTAGTGTCGATGTCACGTTTGAAGAATCTGTTTCATATTTTTCAGCAGCTTCTCAGCCTTTGGATTTGGACTTTAGGTCATTTCCTGTACCACTATCTCTTTGCTCATCTTCAGATATTCTACTGCCCATTGTGTTATCATCTATTTTACCTCTCTGTGTCTACTCTCGCCTTCCCTGCCCATTGATTGAGGTGCCCGTACCATCTTCTTTGCCGATTTTTGATCCTGGTACATCAGGTAATTTAGACTCTTTACCTATTGCTCTTTGCAAAGGTACTCGTTCGTGTGTTACTAATCATCCCATTTCTCATTTTGTTTCATATGATGCCTTGTCTCTAGTCTTTTCTTGTTTTACTTCCCAATTATCTGTTATATCCATTCCTAAGCATTTACATGATGCATTATCTGATCCGGGTTGGAGAAAAGCTATGGATAAGGAGATAGATGTCTTACATCATAATTGGACTTGGAATCTCATTCCTTTACCTCCTGGTAAACGAACCGTTGACTGTCGTTGGGTGTATATTGTTAAATTTCATCCCGATGGATCTGTGGAGCGTCTCAAAGCCCGGCTTGTTGCAAAGGACTTTACTCAGACTTATGGTGTTGATTATGGGGAGACTTTATCTCCTGTTGCCAAAATTTTCTCTGTTCGTATTTTAATTTCTTTGGCTGCTAATTTTGATTGACTCTTGTTTCAGTTAGACATCAAGAATGCCTTCTTACATGATGACTTGGTTGAAGAGGTATACATGGAGTAGCCACCTGGGTTTACTGCTCAGGGGGAGTATGGTAAGAGTTTATGTCGGTTAAAAAAATCTTTGTATAGTTTGAAACAGTCACCGAGGGCATGATTTGGTAAGTTTTCAGATGCAGTTTTAGAGTTTGGTTTTTTTCGATGTCAGATAGATCATTCTGTGTTTCATTGACAGATAGATGCTGGATATGTCCTATTGGTGGTCTATGTAGATGATATTGTGATTACTGGAAATAATTTTGAGGGAATTGCCACGTTAAAAATATTCTTACAGGATCGATATCATACTAAGGATTTGAAAAAATTCAGGTATTTCTTAGGTGTTGAGGTGGTTCGATCTAAATAGGGTATTTATTTATCCTAAAGGAAATATGTACTTGACATGGTTGAGGAAGCAGGTTTGCTCAGTGGCAGACCTATTGATGTTCCTATGGATCCGAATCAGAAACTTTTGATGGATAATGGTGCATCTAATTATTACTCGATCGGATATTTCATATGCAGTCAGTTCATGGGGTGTCCTAGAGTACCACATTGGGAGGCAGTTACTCGTATTCTGTGATATCTCAAACGTGCTCCTGGACTTGGACTGTTATATCGAACTAATGGACATCTTAGAGTGGAAGGTTTCTCAGATGTTGATTGGGTTGACTCTTCTTCTGATCGGAGATCAACCACTGATTATTGTACTTTTTTAGGAGGTAACGTTGTCTCATGAAAAAGTAAGAAACAATCCATGGTAACAAAATTCAGTGTAGAGGCTGAGTATAGAGCAATGACGCATATGACAAGTGAGTTGACTTGGCTACTACACTTCTTCCAGCAAATTGGATTTTTAGTTCAACTTCTGTTACAGTTGTTCTGTGACAACTAAACAGCTATCCATGTCGCTGCCAATCTAGTATTTTACGAGAGAATCAAACATATTGAGGCTGATTGTCACTTTATCCGTGACAAGATAGTAGCTGGAGAGATTACGACTCCATTTGTGAAATTTGAAGATCAGCTTACAGATATGTTTACCACAGCATTGAGTCGTACACGTCTTACAAAGATTTGTTTCGAGCTTGGATTATATGATATATATAGTCCAGTTTGAGGGGGAGTGTTAAGAGTATTAGGGTAGTATGTATAAATTGTTAAGAGTGTTAGGGTGTATGTATAAATATAAGAGGGTGTATTCTGTCTTTCTTATTATTGTAAGGAAACTATAAATACAAATGATGAATGAGTAAATATAAGAGGGCGTATTCTATCTTTCTTATTATTGTAAAGTAACTATAAATACAAATGATGAATGAGAGGTAAATTAAGGTTTTTGACCTCTCTCTGTTCCTCTCTAATATGTTGTGTTAATTCTCTATACTAAACACTGATATACAGACTTCTTCGGTAGACATGCTCCTGTGCACCATTGTGTGAATCAAACCCAACCCGTTGAGAATTTGGTGATACAAAGAAACAAGTCATAGTGGTCCCCCTATTCTCATTATACAACACTTGCATAATGTGTTCGTTGGTATTTTCCCGGCCAAACTAAGCGCAGAAAGAGTTTCTACTCATCTATTACGCAGTACCACATGACGAAACTTATTAGACTGCAACCTGTCAAGGAATACCTCTGGATTGTTGTACCTGTGAAAATCACGTGTTCCTAACTTAGCATCTCTATCCATACCAACCAATCTAGGGTCTTCTTGAAGCAGGAGGCTGCAGGTACTATGGATCCTCTTACTCCCAATCGGGTTGTCTTCCCAGGTCCTGCCGGTTTGGCATCGTGCTTGTGGTGGGACATTTCATTGAAGGACTTGTGGAATGCATTGTTCCTACGAAAGAGAAGTATCTATTGGGATGAATTTTATCTTAGAACAAGTAGGTAAATTGGACACTTGTGATTTTGCGCAATGAAGGCTGAAGCTCCAGCCTTTTGCTGCCAAATTGAATTCTCTTGTAGAAGAAAGGAATCACTAGGGGCCTATAAGGATTGGATGGTGTCCTCCAACCATCCTATTCGCAGACCAAAGTCTTCTTTCATAGCATCTTTATCTTGATTGAACATCTTGGGTGCAGCTTGCAATTCATTATTACTCACACTTCCTAGGGTCTGATCTTTGACAAATAAGTAAAATCTCTGAGCTCTACTACCAAACCGATGTAGGACAAGTGTGGGAACTACCTCCTATTAAAAGATGTCACGAAATAAGATAAGGGCAGGATAAAACGGTTTTTTGAGGGCCAATTATGGCTTGGTTTGTGGCAGAAGAGGTTGGTAAATTATTAGGCCTTTGTGGGTTGATAAGATGTAAGGAGGTATTTGGTCTAGAAGGGGAAAGTGAGTGAGATTAAGGTTTAGAACAATAACAGAATGAGTAACTGAGAATATTTTATGATTTTCTGGTTGCATCAGGTTGAGGTTTTAAGGAGGGGAGGGTTAGGGCTCTGCACTGAAATTTTATTTGGTTCAGAGAAAGGTGAAACAGGTTTTGGCTCCTAATTGGGCTTTTGAACAGATCTATTTTCGAAGACAAAAAGAATGACAAGGAGAAAAAAAGAAAAGAGTGAATAATGCACCACCCTGACAAGGTTTATTAGAAAACAATATCAAAATTCTCATAAAATTATTCAGTCATTGGGATTAGAGCCTTGACACGTGTTAACCAGCTAAGACATTCTCCTGCTTCTAGAAGGACTAAGGATCTAATTTTTGGAATTCAGAATATTTGGCAACAAAGAATATTCTAGACCACCTAAGACTAATAAGAATTGGAATAACATTACTGGACTCAACTTATGACCAAGGATTAAAATTTTGTTTATTTTTTAGCTAGTTTTTGAATTTTTTTCGTTTTGATGGAAACTAAAATGAATCAATAATTTTAATATTGAAATTTTAATGTTTTAAGGTATTTCAAGATATTTTGATCAATGTTTCAAAATATTTTTTTAAAAAAAATTTCTATTTCTTGTCTGTTTTCGAAATATTTCAAAAACGTTTTTATTTCCAAATTTACTAAAAGTATGCAGTAATGCTTATGATCCATGGATTGTGACTCTTGCTCGTGCCCAACAATTATTTGAATGATCAAAGTACCCTTGACATGACCGTGAATGCAACATTAATAATCCTATCCTGCAACACATTAGGTTAAATGAGTCATAACAAAGACTTTAACTTGCCATAGACACTTTCCTTTGGACCAAAAAGACTTCAATCTTATAGTGGGACTGTTACTTTTGCTTGAGGCTAAGAAACACGGATAATGACATGGACACGAAATGATATTGAGTCATTGACACGTGGACACAACATGTCTCGAAAAAGTAGGACATGAATACGTCCGGACATGTTACAACTAAATTATATTTTATTTATCAAGTTATACTATTATCATAAATATCGATATAAACATAGTATTATTCATAGGAAATTCAATACTTGTGTATAGAGAAGTTCATAGTAAATCTTACTTCCAACCAACTTGTTTGGTTTTTGAGGCTAAAGAATCGTAGTGGTCAACACTCTTCAATTTTATTTATAGACTGTGAGTAGCAAAGCATACATAACTATAATGATTGTTCTAATTTTTTCAATTGCTCTTCTTTATCGAATTTTTTTATGCATTTTGCTTTCATTAGTAAATCTTAATTACTACTTTAACACGAATAATCTTAATAATCATATATCTTTTCATGGTATAATATAGTCAATTGTCAAATTTCAAAGGTTTGTTTATTACATTTTAACACGTGATAGTATTAGAGCATGGACACGACCTAAGATGTGTCGAACATGTCACTGAGGAGTATTGGACACGTTGCCAAATTAGAACTTTATTTTTTAATTGTGGACACGGATAAAAAAGTATTGGACATGTACTCGAGATTGTCCAAGAAGTGTTGGCGTCCCACACGTGTCCGATATGGATGTCACTGTCATGAGAGTGTTCATATTTCTTAAGCTGGAGGACCCATGATATTTGTTCAACCAGTCAATCAATGTTGCATCAACCCTGTCCCGAGGGGTGCACTTCATAAATTTGTTTTAGTAGGCTTAGTGGTACCAAGCTTTAGTGTCTGAGCAACTCATTTGTTGCCACCACGAGAGGGAAAATTGGTGAGTTGTGATGCTTCTTTAATTTATATATTTTTTGTTTATTTTTCTCTTTGTCTTTTGTTAAAGTTTCTAATTCAAAACTAGTTGTGTGAAGAGGCCCACAAGGCTCCCATACTATCTTAGAAAGGGTTGCCCAATGCACAAAAATCCTGACACTATAAGATCTTGAAGATTCAGTATGCTACATTACCCTTCCCTTTGTGGAGAGGCTGTTTTCGCGACTCATACACTTAATGGCCAAGTCACGATGGAGCAACTTTACTACTG
Organism: Ilex paraguariensis; assembly: GCA_963454935.2. NCBI lineage: Eukaryota > Viridiplantae > Streptophyta > Magnoliopsida > Aquifoliales > Aquifoliaceae > Ilex > Ilex paraguariensis. The sequence goes on along the minus strand of CAUOFW020001028.1, from coordinate 65,141 downwards.
CGTTAAGGCCCACCCTCGTATACTAGCTTGAGAGACACTATTTACTGATGTGGGGCAAACTTTAACACTTAGACATGTATGATCCCCACATAGACAAGCAGAGATAGACAGAAGCACCATACCACATAATTATTGGCATAAGCTGCACATAAAACAAACATTAGAAATGAGTGAAGAGGCTTACTAGTGTCATACACTAGTTTGGGACTAGGTCACATTGTTTGTCAGAATCACCCTGCACATTGTTGCTCCACGCCCGAATTTGCACTTTGGGAGTGAATTTGCCGTGAATCCGTGCTCTCATTATCAAATTCATGGATTGAATATATTAATCGTCGAATTTGACTGATAGATATTGAATTTGTCACAAAAAAGGGATTGGAATTAAAAAAAAGCAAAAAATTGAAGCCATAAATCACAAGAACTCACATATAATCACTCAGGCATCAACCCTGAATCACACGAGAATTCTGATTTCATCTTCTTCTACCGAAGCAGTTGAGCAGGAGATACAGCAGTCTAGCGGCTCCAACCTGGTCCCTTATTCCAATGATCAACATTGAGAGAGAGAGAAAAGTGGAGAAGAAGAAAGTCTCATGTTAGAGAGAAAGAGAGACAAGGGGGGGTGTTGGCATAAAAGGGGTAAAGGAAAATGGTTTGAGGCTTAAGGAAGTCTATGGAGGGAGGGGGAGAGAGAGAGTAATGAACATGCCTACATTAAGACTTCAGACTCATTAAAACTATGATTTCACATGCTCATGGGAGTGTAAAGGTCAAACGGGTATATACTAATAATATATCTATAATACATTTATCTACATGATATGTTTTTGAATGCTTATATTGACTATCTAGTATATTTTTTCTTTTTAGTATTATGCTCTTAAGACGCTCTCGCTGTAAGATTTTTTTTAATTTTGCCACTCTCACTCCCGCTCCCGTTCCCATCTCCCACTCCCGCTCTATGTTATCTAGGTTTGGGAGGCTCTATTACACGGATGTGGGACAAGCTCTAACACATTTGTCATCGGTCCACTAGTGCAAAAATTTGCAAATGAAGAAAATAATCTTATTAGTCAATTTTCACTCGAGTATAAAATCTTGCTCAAGTTAAGAAAATTCACAGATTAATTTCTTTCTTCCAGAGTTTCTGTCGCTTGTTAATGCTGCTAAGTGGAAAGCAACATCTACAGATGTTGGCAACCATTGTCTGACTGAACTCTCTTCTAATCATAAATCAAATATTTTTCTTCCGTGCATGCTAGAGATATTCTAAGTAAGTTTCTTTTTTGTGATGGCAACATGCTTTTGAAAAAATTATTCTTACAGCACTTCTATTTATTATTATTGTCACGGGAACATCATTTTTGAGGCTGAAGCTAGGTGCCCCGGGGTATGTGTGTTTATGTTGATTGGTCTGTCAACAAGCTCCTTTTTTTTGACGTCTTCAATAAGAGAGTGCAAATATTTCTGTTATTTCTGGCCTATAAGCCTTTTAGTACATTTGAGAATCATTGAACTCGAGTTGGTAACCTCTGTGCCATGACTTCTGTCTCATACAACTGTATATAAAAATACGGGTCATATTAGATGTTTTTTAGTACTTGGTCTTCAATTAAATTGAACAAATTTTTCGATTTGGAATGTAACAAACTCTTTCAGAATTCTTTTTTCTGATTCATATCTTGAACCTCATATGCAGACAGTGAAATGTGATGACTACTTTCAGGCGGAGGATGGTCCTAGAGAGTTCGGCAATATATGTATTGTAACCAAATGGATAACATCTACCAACACTTCATTGGAGTTACGCCTTTTGGAGGTGAATTACAAAGAGGTAAGTTAATGTTTTGAAATTGTACAGCACTGCTCCAAGTGGTGCTTTAAGATAATTAAATTGAAAGAATATACGAAAAGTTAAATTTTTTTGTTCAAGTTTGAAACCTATATCTATAGATACAAGCTAAAATAATGTCACCATAGCTCCTTATAGGACGACAAACTATTTATGAAACATCACTGACTGAATAATAAAATATATCTATCCTTATGCAAGGCAAAGTGAGAGGAAATGTTCTTAATTGACCCACTCTCTGTCATCTTATGTACTTCATTGATGGTAAGAAAATTGTTTCGTTTCTTATCCAGAAAAAATTGGTCCTCCCTTCTCACTCTCTCCCACTCTCTCTTTTTGGCAGCTTTTCTAGGTACAATAGACTGCTTATTCAACTTCTCTTATTTTGTTGGTTGGTCTTAGCCCGATGGTGTACTGAGGGAAGATGAGAGGACAAAGAAAAAAAGAAAGCAAGAGACACCTGCATAGCAGGATGTGATCTATGTTAAGTAGACGCAAGTTTTTCTATGTTGAGTGAATATAATACATGAAGAGTTAATAGGCTGGACAAGATGTTCAAACCACATAGATGCAGATTTTAAAAGTGGGGTGATGATATAACAAAGAGGGGTGAGGAGAGAAAGGAAAGAGAAGAGCTAAGTAGACAACCAAGAATAAGAAGCTAATTTAAAGAGAAGCAATAAGAATTGGACAGACAAAGAGAGGGAGAGAGAGGGAAGTAATTTACTCATAAATTTTACTAGTAATGATAGGTCATCTATTCCTCAAGTGTAGTTTTACAGGTATTTCCAAAGGGTTTCCAATTTGCATGATGGCATAATTATGCCCAAAAATTAAGAAGTTACACAAACTAATTCTAAAGTTGTCTATATCAAATACTATATCTGGTGTTGTGCTATCCACTAGAATAAGTATGAAATTCCTTCGTTGTAACATCGCAATCCCCATCAATGTTACCTGGGTGTGAGAATGCACCTGTAAAGAGTTATGATGGTACTACCACTCTGAAATGTCAAGACCAATGCGGCAAAACTCGCCTTTAGTGACTATTCCTCCCCATACTGACCATGTTACAATTTGATCTTCAATAACTTTCTTAGGTTAATTCATGCGAATGAGTTTTTAACTGGTAGAGGTACAGGTATTGGTGGTAGAGATATATTAACTTTAGCAGCAGAAACAATTGCCAGCAATGTGGGAAGTTTGAAGGTACCTTATTAAAGGAACTTATCCTCCTTACTGAAAACTGGTTAGTTGTCAATCCAATGGTCAGTAAAGCCAATACGCATCACTTGGAAGCCCAAAAATAATACATCATGGTCCTATGAATATGAGCTGATAAGATGTTGATGTAACGCTCCAAAATCTTCCTAGGAAGGCATTATTATCTATAATCCATTCATTCCATGAAAGCAACTAATATATCCATAAATAAAAAGAAGAATTCCATTCATCATCCATAATCACTAGGCATAGTCCAAAATAAATATGCCAAACCTTGGCAATTACATCTAAAAACTAATTATAACATTATTCCCAAAACATTTTGACTAAAGGATGTTTAAATAACCAACTCAATCCCAACAATAAGTAATTAAAACCTTCAATTACATTCTCAAACCAAATAAGAATTGCAGCGGAATACTACTAACATTATCTTTAACTTTGTCTTAAAATAAACTTGCAAATCTAAACCATAAAAGAATAACTCTAGACATCCACTTCAAGATTTATATCCTCTCCAATCTGGGTTTCCCAATCCATATGTTTATCCAATCTAAGGTCTTCCTCTAGACCGAAATCTGTAAAATGTTAATAGTATGGGGTGAGCACTGAGCTCTGTAGCAACATCTTTCTAAAATCTCGAACAAGATTTTAGAATATATAAAAACAGGATGTTCTTCGTTTACAAAATAACATATAATATTTAAAGCAAAACAAAGACGTTTATAAGATCTCAAGTTTACATAACACAATAAAACAAGTAGGAAGTCAACCCAATTTTCAATCATAAAACAATATTAACAATGTATCTCATGTAAGTAGGCTTGACTACGGTGAATCTACACAATGAGAATATCTTGGCCCACAAAATTTCACCTTCTCAATAATACACCCAGCCCAGCAAGACACTTTAGGAAGGGTGTATGTCGATGCATCAGGGGGGACGAATTCTTCTTAAGATTATGATATACCAACCCTCAATCTCGACCGTTGGCTACCTGCCGTGAATGTACAGTGTTTGGAACCCCGCAAGGAACCAACCCACTATGAGTGATAGGAAACTATGGTACATCTCAAGGTTCCATACAACGTCTAAATACTCTACGATATCCGATTACAGGTAACCCACATGCATCAACCACCCATACAAGAGATAATATCCAACCAATTCATCGATTCACATATAACCCAATCATCATAATTTCACAAATGACTTTCTCAAGAAATAATTAGAGAAAACAAGCAAGAGATCATCAAGAAATATAATTTTATTGTTCAAACTGAATATTAGAATTTTCCAAACCAAGAACAAAGAAGTATCGTGTGAAAAACCTATATATTTCTTGAAAATTAGGATTTTGATAACAAGAATGGAAATTTCATTGCCATCAAATGATAACTCATCCAAAACATGCTACAATTTACAAGAGTAACAAGATTTAATTATTATCTCTCATATACATATGATTTGGAGATGAAAACATACATATATATTAATCCTAACCTCAATAAATAAATTTAGGAAGAACCCCTACCTCAATCCAACGTTTAAAGATGAAACTTCTACACTTTGATTCGTCTCCTCCGTGTAAAAACTTTCGGATTCTTGTCTTTTCTCCTCCTCCCTCACTCTCTAAGGTTTTCTAGGGTTTAGAAATGATAACTTATGGCTGGAGGCATTCTTAAGTATTTATAGGGTTAGTCTCTGATCAGTTTATGCGAGTCACTGTTGTAACTGTCATCTCATTCGAACGTGGATTTGGCGTTACAATGTAACTTCGAACGTGGTTTGCGTCTGAACGTGATTTACTTCCAGTATCTCAATTTTTGTTAAGAGTTTCTGTTGGAAATTAAAGTACTGTAACCAAGTGGTGTTCGAACGGAGATTTTTGCGTTCAAATGTGTCTTACTCCCAATATTTCGTCAAGATTTCTATCGAACAGTAAAATACTGGGACTAATTGGCATTTGAATGTGCATCTAGATCCCCGCTTCAACTCCCCATCCAGAAGTTGATTCACGAACTCCTTGTGAAATACACTTTGGTGTCTCTTGGGATTTAGTTTTTAATATAAAATTTTAGATCGATCCAATCTCAAACTAACAAGTTATAGATCAAATACCACTCCAACGCCTAGTTATTCTTTTCCTAACTAATGGTTTATACATGCAACACATACAACTTATTATTTATGTAACTATAAACACACAGAGTTTTACAATTGAGGGACAAGCAGCAATATGACTCAATTTTCCTACCTCGTGAGTATAGGATGATGAGCCAAGTCACATCAAATCTCTTGTATTGGTCGTGACTTGGTCGTATCCTTGTCATATCTGACCGAGTTCACTATTCAAGATACTTGTAGCCGTGTCGGACATATTTTCCCAATCACTTTTGAGGCCCAAACAAATTGGATCTCTGCCCTAGGCAATGAACTAAATTTCGTTTTAAAATGGTTAAAAGGTCGGAAATGTTTCTATTTCCATTGAAACCAAAAAGAATCAACGATTGAATATTGAAGTTTCTATTTTTTGAGGTGATTTGATTTGTTTCGCCTTGTTTTGATATGTTTCCATCATTGTTTTAGAAACAAATTTTCAATTTTTTTCTTTGTTTGCATCTTGTTTTTGGAATGTTTTTGATACAATTTTGAGATGTTTCTTTGTCCAAGCTGACCAAAACTATGTGCTAAAACGAAATTTTGATCCTTGATCTTAAGTGCAGAAGAAGACTGACAAGCAACCCCACCTCCCCCAAAAAAAAAAAAAGCAAAAAAGAGCACACCTCCTAAGCCCACATTTCCAGCAGGTGCTGCTAATGCTAGTGTGACTTTTCAAGCATCGATATTAATGTTTCCACCACTTTAATAGCAATGTATGAACCACCTTCATGACGTTTTTGAGGATCACATTGACAACTTTCATGTGGTGGGTCCTGAGAGATCTTATCAAGTGGACTCATCCAACTTTAGATGCTATCTTGACCACCAAGATTGCTAGGTGCAAAACCTAGAGTTAGTTTTGATTTCAGCTTAATTTTAGGATTAATTTATGCAATTTTATAGTTTTTATGATTTGAAAATTTTGAGAGCAATTTTTTTAGTTGCCAGATCGGAACTTCTTTGGAAAACCCTATATATATATATATATGCCTGCCATAATAATAGATGAATCATTACTGCATAATCCATCTCTCACCTCGCGGGGGAGGGGGGAGCTCGGGATTTGTTGCGTGTATGTTTGTTTGCCCATCACTTTCACTTGGTGTTTGTGTTTGTGTTTGCGTTTGCCATTTGGTTAAAGGCAGTAAATCATCTTCAATATTCTTTGTTGGGTGCAATGCTTTCTTAACAATCTATTTTCTCCACCTTTGCATTGTGCTGCATGCCAATGTATTATGTCAGACCTTTTGAAAGGCTGACACTGATAGTGCCAAATTTCATACTCTTGGTGCCAAATCTTCACACCCTTGGTGCCCGGAGATTGGCTCCACTTTCCTTTTGCTGGTCCATTGTCTTTGGGTATGATACAAGGGTCTCCGTGTCTCATGCGCCAGGATAATAGAAAAAGCTACATCTAGCAGTCTGCATTTTGAGTTGCACACACTTTAACAAAAACAAGAAGAAAGACACAGATAATTTTCACACAAATTTTTCTGTATCAGTAAGTAAAGAGTGATGGACAAATACTTTTAAATAAAGGTTTTTTTTAGGAGGGAAGGAGAGGCCAAAGTTTATAAAGACCTCTATGTAGATAGAATATACTAAGCATCATGTTTGTAGGACTAACAATGCACGATGCGCGTTGTACGTGAATAATTTAAATAATAAATTTTTTGTTGAATTTATTAAAATATAAATTTTATGTGTAATTAAATTAAATGATAAATTTGGTGCCAAAAAAATTATCTATATTTTATTTCTTGTTAAACCAAATTATTGAAAAAAAAATTAAATATAACATATATTTCATTTTAGAATCCAATTTGATAACTATATGTATATAACAATATAATATAGATTCGTCTTTGTTTCTTCATATAGATATAAGCATGATATGAAAATTTTTATGCATGTGTACAACTTATAAATGAGTCTAAAAGAATTTAGAAAGCAAATACTACCTATAAAAGAGTGAAAACAACTTGAAAGTCAAATTACGTATAAAAATAGAAATTATATGAAGGTATAAGGATATAATTGGTTTTATAAAAATTAGGCTAGTAATACACAACGTGCACATGTGAACATATTTAAAATAATTTTTTGTTAAACTTATAATAAGTATAAATTATATGTGTAATTGAATTGAAGAAATAATTTATGTGTCCGAGTATTAATTCTTATATTTTAATTTTTATTAAACCTAGTTATTAAATTGATTTTTCACATATGCTGACATTTATAAGTAGTATAGATTAGTTTCAGGGTTCAAAAATGATTAATGGATTATTATTGCATTTTAAGTTACTTTATGTAGTTTAATTACCTTAACTCAACAAAACAAAACCTTGTCCCAACATTTTTGGGGTCAACTACATGAATTTTGTTTCGCCAATCTAAAGTAAGTGAATAGTTTAATCACCTATTTTAGAATAATTTGCTTTAGGGTGAATGACACTTTGCACACTAAAAGATCCTCAAATTCTTAGTTTACACCTTGGAATATTAAAATTCTCACATTGCACCTTTAATCAAATAAAATATAGCATTGTGGTCCAAAACTAAATACCTGATGCCTTGTCCGATAAATTTGTTTGTGGTGTTTGTTATGTTATCCTATTTTTATTTACAATTGCTTACATAATACTCAATTTGAAGTATTTTGACATAAAAATTTTGTACTCAATTTGTAAAAGTAGTACATTGCTACTTTTTTATTTAATTGAGGGTGCAATGTGAGAATTTAAATTTTTAGGGTGTAAATTGAGAATTAAAGATCTTTTAGTGTACAAAATGTCATTTTGCTTTATAGGTACGACATGGCATTCCAACTGCATTTTCTTTTGTGGGTTGGAGAGTAATCCCTAAGGCTGCACATAGTGACTTGCGAAACATGTGCATCTGATAAGCCTGTCATAGTTGGACCTATGACAACTCATTTTGAAGCCATCCCCTTGGCCAAGTTAGCCACTGATGTGCCAAGTTTGTACTTGAGCTTTACTCCTAATTCTCACAGGGTGCTAGTTACCAGATGATTTTACTATTATAGGAACCCCATTGTGCTGTGTTAATTCTCAGAATACCTATTGCGTAATTTTTAACTAATACCTTTGTGCTCGCTGTATAATGGGAAAAACTAGGTAACTATTCTCTTTCATCTGTCTTTATTGCAGTCTGAAGAACCACCTTTGTCTGTTCTGCACATTCAATATCCTGAATGGCCAGATCATGGAGTTCCTAAAGACACGTTTTCTGTTCGTGAAATTTTGAAAAGAATATATGGGTTACCACCCAGTCTTGGACCTATAGTGGTGCACTGCAGGTGTGGCTCATTTTTGTTAAACAGGTGGATGCCTCGTTGATGTTCCAGAATCAGTTTATAATCTATGCCTGAGATATTTTCTCCTCCTTTGCAGTGCTGGTATTGGTAGAACTGGAACATATTGCACGATTCATAATACCATTCAAAGGGTCCTTGCTGGAGATATGTCTGCTTTGGATCTTGTTAATACCATAACCCTTTTTAGGTCGCAGCGAATTGGAATGGTTCAAACACTGGTATTATTTATGGTTTTGATTCTTCATATTTGTGTATTTCCTTTTTTACTGTATGTTTCTAATTGTGATTGTTGGTTTAATCAGCTGACATGTGAGCATTCCACGATTGCCTGATAACAATATGAGCAGAGTTCAGCCAATAGATGATGGTAGCTAAGTAGGTTGTTGACATCTAGGAAAGTGTTTAGTGCTCAAAGTGATTCTATGGAATGAAGGTCATGTGTATGCTCAATGGCCACTTATGATGAATAAAATGTTGCCTAATGTTAATGAATATTCACAGGTGCTTATGCTAAAGTACCCTAGAAGAGCAGTTCCCTGTATCAGTAGTGTGCCCAATAAGTGAATGTCAAGTTTAATAATTTCCTATAGGATGAAGGGGAAAGAAAGAACATGAGAATTTTAGGACTCAAGACAACTATTTTAGCCCCAGATACCAGCAAGATGTTTCCAATCATCATTTTCTTCTTGAATTTTTTGTTCTTTTGACTTCTTGGCAGCCAAACATTGTTTGGAATATGTTTTGTTTAGATGTGTATAGGATGATTGTTATCAATAATGTTTATTCAAAAGCTGGTATTAAATGGGTCCCATAAAGGAAATTACGATGTTATTATCTTTCTTTTTCCTACTTTCTCATTGGATGACCTTTTACACCTAACTCTTCTCTAGGAGCAATATTTCTTCTGTTATGCCGCCATTATAGATGAACTGGAGGACCTTATCTCAGACCACAACAATCAAACGGGCTCAGCACTGTATGTCCATTAGGGGATTCTTTTCATTTTTAAGCTTTAGTTTTGCCGTCTTTCATTCTGTTGGATGCATTTCTCATATGATTCCTTTTTCTGCAGCTAAATTGATGATCATAGCCGCTGCTGCAAAGTCCAACCATTGGTTATTCCGCAAAATAATTGGAGAAACCTGCATTCCTCATGTCATGTCTGTTTACCTCGCCATTGAAATTTGATGCATGGAAATGTTGTGCATCATTGTTCTTGTAGGAGGAGGGATACAGCTTATGAAGTAGGGTAGTTGGTCTCTGATCCCTGTTTTCTTCCTAGGAACTAACATCAGCATCAGAGGGCAAAAAAAAAATTACTTTGTGCTTCTTTCATGTTTTAACTCCCCCACATATTGTTGGTAAGGCTGAACCTTGTTCTCTATTGACCCGATTTTTTAAGGTAGGAAGTTTCAATGGAATTTCTTAAGAGCACAGTGCCAACAAATTTCCCATGTCTACCTAAATTAATTTCAGGGATTTGATAATGCTCTTGTTATTGAAGAAGGCCTATATTGGCATCCTTTTAGCAATATTTCGTGTAATACCAAGGGAAAAGATCTTTGGTTCTCCTAGGAATCATCTCCTCCATGGCAGGATTATGTTTAATACTCTTCCCAGAAGATAAAACTTTTTAACAAGATCCAACAAGCCCTTGATCCTGATTTTTGTTAATAGTATCTTTAATAATTGGCCATTATTTGGAATACTAAAGGGTGTTACTAACAATGTCGCATTATGGGTTTGAATATGATGGTAATTCTGATAAAAAAAGAAAAGAAAAAGAGGGTAATTATTTCGTGTCATATATCAAATTAGGGGTAATCCGTATCTGAAAGTACAGTATAATGTGAATATTTTAAGACGAATGATGGTAGCCGTTGAATGAGTCTATTTTAGACCGTCGGATGAGCTTACTGTAACCTGTATTGTTTTATATTATAAATGTTAGGTATGTATTTCTCTAGGTAATGATTCTTTATTTTTTTTGGTTTCCAATGGCTGATTTCCGGTTGCTAGCCTCTACAGAATATGCTTGTTATCTTGGTCAAATTCTATTTTGAACCCATACTTTTTTCTTCTTTTTTAAAAAAACATCTCTCAAGGATACTATTCATCGTGTAAAGATGAAGAAACCTTTTATAAATAATGGGTTTTGCTTAATTCATGACAAGTGATGAATTGTTAATTTATAATATAAAATATGGCAGGTTTTAATAAAATTATTCGACGGTCTCAAATAGATTTATCTAATAGTTACTAACATTTTTATCAAAATCATTCGCATTGAATTTTCTCCTCCTTTTTTTAAATTTATCACTTTTCACTTATCATGACTTCAAGTATGAATTATACCTAGAAAAAAATATAATAGGAGTAATTTGTATCCAATTTTGTTAATGGTAATACTGCATTTGTGCATTTAGATGGTGACAATGTATGACTTAGTCATAAAAATGGGAGACTCCAATAAGATAAAGCTATGTTAAGGATAGTTGCCAACTAAAACTTGCATCCAAACAAGCTTTATGGTTATTATGCTGTCACTATGTTCCCTATGACAACCGAAACTATGGGTCGAGCGAAGTTAAGAATTCTAAGCTTGATGCATGTACATATAACATAAATATGTATGGTTGAGTGTTTGTATATATGCATATGTGTATATATACACATAAAATCTTCATAATAAAACAGGAATTTTTTTGAAACATAAAGCATATTAACGATTCACATCGATTACATCTAACGATTAACTTTATAATTGATATTTTAATATTTTTTAACTACAATAAGACTTTTAATTTATATTTAACCTTTTAATTAATATGCCCAAATGTGTGTTTATGTAGGTGGGTGTCCGTATCTTCTTATGGAAACAATATTGAAGTGATAAACTACCAATAAGGTAAAACAATTAGCGGAATATTTTATCTGATTTGACGATAATCTATGATGATTCAATGAATTTGGACAGTTTTGACTTGAATGCCCAATACAATTCTAATGAAAAAACTAAGTTGAAACTAAGGGAAATTCTACGGTACTCAAAATTTTTTTTGGTATTGTATCTTATTATTTTGTCAGATCAAATTATATTTTTTTAAAGTAAAATTATAAATATTTCTTAATTAGGGGTAACTTTAAATTTAAATAGTATAACTTCACGTCAAAAAATAATAACTTTACACTTAGAAATATAACTTCCATCAGTTTTTTAGATGTAATTTTTATCTAAAAAAAGTGTAACTTAACCTCAAAAAATTATAAATTTCGACGTTTCTGGTAAGTTAGTCTTGCTACGAAACTAAAATTGTATACCCTTTCCATATGGCAGGCTAGAAGCTTTTATGGTGTCCCTTAACATAGTTTAAAGATAAAGAAGCCTGCTTTTGATTCTTTTGTTAGTGTGAAGACAAACCCAAAAATTCCTGTATGCTTTGCCAAGGGTCATCCTTTGACCCAGTCCTGTTGAAAACAAGGAGCACGTAAGTTACAAAGAGATAATGTAAGTATACATATCGGACTTCAAAACAATGATATACATTTTTATCTAGTCAAATATTATTTTACGGGTTTGAGCGTGATAATTTATCTCTTCAAAATAGGAGTAATAATATCTAGCACTTTCTTTTCTTTTTTTTTTTAAAAGCTCAAACACTAGACTATATCTTCCAATTCGGAGATATGAAAACATACTAATTGGATATAAATCCGACAACATGTGATGGGTTGGGTAAAACAATTGTCACTATAATGAATCGTCGGGTTCGAATTCAAATACTTGATTGCTATATCTGTCTCAACAACCATGATGCCAAATAGATTGAAGTATGCCCAAATTAAAAGGTAGAATGTATTACTTGCCTAAGTTGGTGAGACATGCTATCATTTTGGTGTTGGAAATTTCTCGGTGTGTAAATATCAAGAATCATACGCAACAAAATATTACAACATGGGTTTATAGTTAAGATTGAAATATGATTTGATTATACGCGATAGAAATTTAAATACTATAGGTCAGTAACAGATTATTTAATGTTAAACACTTTAATTTTAATGAAGGATGAATATGTTTCGGATAAGTTCACTTGAAATTACTTCATTCAATGGCCGGGCTAGGGGAGAGAAGGGGGGGGGGGGGGGTGATAACCCTCCCCTTGACCGAATGCCTCCGAATAAAGATTGAGGATCAAAATTAATTAGGGTTAATTACAAAATATTACCTTAAACTTTGAGTCTTATTTCAATTAGGACCCTCTGGTTTAAAATTGAACAATTTGTCCCCTTAATGTTTAAATAATTTTTAATTAACTTTTACCATTAGTTGACCACTGTTAAAAATGACTTAAATTAATCAAAAACCCACAACTACCCTTATTTTAAGATTTTGTATAAAAATAAAAATCAAAAATAAAAGAAAAAGAAAAAACCCCATTCCAATGAAAACCCAACTTCAATGAAAAACCCAAATCCCTCCCCCCTCCACTGAAACCCACCTCCCTCACTTCCCTCAACCCCCTAATCCCTCTCCCCTTCATTGAATCGAAACCCAAATCCCTCCCACCCCTCCATTGAAACCGAAAACCCACCTCCATCATTCCTTCAACTGAACCGAGACTCAAATCCCTCCAACCCCCCTTACTGAAATCGAAACCCACCCTTACTCTTCCCTCAACTCCACTGAAACCAAAATTCACCCCCACCGAAACTGTCCCCCTCCATTGTGAATCTGGTGGTTTTGTTGCTGGTGGTTTGGGTGGCTAGGTAGTTGCTACAATGGTTTGTGGCTACGTTGGTAGCTGCATGGGTTATTGGCTAGTTAGTTGGGTGGTGACTGTAGTGGTTTGTGGTTGGGTGGTGGCTACAATGGTTTGTTGATTGTGATTGGTAGTTACGGTGGTTGTGGCTGGGTGGTGGCTATGGTGGTTCGTGGGCTGGTTGATTGTAGCTATGTTGGCAATTACGGTGGTTGGTGGTTGTGATGGGTTGTGGATGGTGGCATTGGAGATTTTGGCTCAATTGAGCAAAGGGACAGGAAAAAAATGGAGATAAATAAAGGCTAAGGGTGCAAAAGTAATTTTAAAATTTGTTTAATTAATCAGTCAACTTGTTAATTTTAGAACTTAAAGGGGGTAAATTGTTCAATTTTAAACCAGCGGACTCTAATTGAAATAAGACTCAAAGTTTAAGGGGGCATTTTGTAATTAACCCAATTAGTGAATAATGTTAATGAAGCACCTTCTTTCTTTTTTAGAGATTACTGAGACATATAGTTCCAAAACAGAATGCACCATTTGCTTGAACTGTTATTTGATCATGTTGACACCATTCAAATAAACAACACACATTGTAATCGCTAAACTCCAAGATTTTCTTAGACACGTTAAAATTGAAAAGATTAGTATGCAATGACACATTGTAATCGTTAAACTCCAAGATTCTCTTAGACACATTAAATTAAAAAGTTTGGTATGCAAAGACGAGGAATTTACTTGCACTATTCTCAAGCCACAACTATTTTGTTTAATCTATTTACCCCAAAAAAAAAACTTTGGCTACCCAAAAATGGGTTTCTATATATCTTCACTGTTGGTGACTTGATTGTGGCTGGACAAAATTTGTACTTAATGTATAGGCTTGAGAGGTAATGACCCCAAAGAAATTTCATCTTAACCCTCCAATTTTTATAGTCATTTTAGAAACTATTGAGTCGGCTTTTGGTAATGCAATAGAGTTTTGACTATTGTAGACCATTCACATGCATAAGAAATTATTAAGTCTAACGGTAACATCACGTTATCATTGTCACAAAATGTTACCATCTAATAATAAATTGTTTGATAGTTATTTTTTATATATCAATAGAGTGGTTACTAAATTAAATCAAATTCACTTACTTATATCTAAATTTATTTTCAAATGATAGTATCATTTAGTAGTAATAATAATAATAATAATATAGTGTCATCTTCAGGTTCATATTTTCTCCACATGCGTGCTGAATTGGTAATTGACTAATGGAGGCTATGTGCCAGCATGCCAATTATTACTTTTTTGACCCTGAGATTATGCCAAGTCAATTAAAAAAATTTTTGTCGTTGTTGGGGTGAGTGAGGTCTAGTTCTACAGTGTCTTCAGCAATTACTTGAGGAGCAAGTTATTCTTTTGGTAGGTGTGTTATTAAGATAGAGACAACTTTCGGTCATGTATTTGACTTGGTAAGTTTGTTTGGTTCCACTAAATGCATGTCGTCTCCTGGTGCAAGTGAAACTTGAAAGTTACGTAACACGGTAGTTGTTTAGTTGGATGTTTTTATTATTTGATGTTACATCAAAATACGAATATTTATTAGATTTTTAAATATATATATTTAATTTAATAATTAATAAAATATTTATATATATTTAATTCATATTCCGAAGGTTTCTTGCCTCAAAACAACGTCTATAAGTTAACTGAATGGAAAAAATTCTGAAAATTTTCTTTTTTATCCGTTTTTTTTTTTATATTTTTGGCAATGAGAAGTAAGACGAGTTTGGATCAACAACGGATAATCTATCTAAAGCGACTAATTAGTTTCTTAGCAACCACTTAGCAATCCAAAGAAAGACACTTTCTATCAAACAACATTTTCTTGAATTTGTCATTTAGCGACAAGTGGGTCTTAAAAAGACGTCAATTGCGAGAAGAGGTTTTGTTGTTTTGACTTTAAATGCTCTTGCTCCCGGTTGTGGAAAGAAGAGTTTGTCGAAACTATTGTTGAGAAAGAAAAGAGCAGAAGGCGTATGTGACTTGGTTGATCCGGATTCTCTTCCATCTATTTCTTACCTTTTAGAAGAATGGAGCTCGTATATCCCTAGGCAAGGGTCTGCTTTCTCCCCTATTATAGAAGGGCGAGGTTTGGAACCTCAACAAGACATGATCTACACAATAAGACATCATAGCTAAACTTAAGCACCTAATCTAGTGATAGAGGTAATATAGTAATAAGGGCAGCTTATCAAAGTTGAGGAATAATCCTAATTGTACATGAATTAGGATTGAAGAATGGATTAATAGTAATGGGATGGGATTAATGGGTACTCGTTCATTTAGAGGTTGAATAGAGAGTAAGACACAAATTTGTACAATCTTAGTTGAAAATCATTGAAATGTATAAAATCTTGAGTTTAATTGGTGCAGATGATTTGCAACTGATTAAGTATTCAAGATGTACGTTATAATCACGATGAAAAAAGACCAAATAGTTAAAAAGATTATGCATTACCATGCGGACAAATAAATAATTAAAAAAAAAATACCGAATATGGGGCTTTCAGTGTAACACCCAAACTCACCCTTAAAATGCAATTCTCATTGACCCACATATGCCAATTATATATATATATATATATATATATATATATTTGTAACATCATTAATACCATTGGCATTGCTTTATCGTGCAACTTTAATTGAGAAATAATTTGAATTTGAATTCGAATACTACATGCATTTTAATTTAATAATTAATAAAATATATATTTAATTCATATTCTAAAGGTTTCTTGCCTCAAAACAGCATCTGTAAGTTAATTGAATTGAAAGAATTCTGGAATTTTTCTTTTTTATCCGTTTTTTGGCAATGAGAACTAAGGGGGGTTTGGATCAACAACGGATAATCTATCTGCTACAACCTATCTAAGTGAACTGATTACTTTCTTAGCAACCACTTGACAATCCAAAGAAAGGCACACTTTCTATCAAACGACATTTTCTTGAATCTGGCATTTAGCGACAAGTGGATCTTAAAAAAATGTCAATTGCGAGAAGAGGACTTGCTGTTTTGACTTTAAATGCTCTTGCTCTGGGTTGTGGAAAGTAGAGTTTGTCAAAACTATTGTTGAAGAAGAAAGGAGCAGAGGGCGTATGAGACTTGGTTTATCCGGATTCTCTTCCATCTATTTCTTACCTTTTAAAAGAATGGCGCTCATATATCCCTAGGCATGGGTCTGCACTCTTCCCTAGAAGGGTGAGTTTTGGAATCTCAAGCAATGTGAATAGTTTTAAAAGAGATGTCGGTAGTCGTTGGATGAGTTTATTTGAGACCGTTGAATTTACTTATTAAAGTTTGCACTATTTTATATTATAAATTATAGATATTGGAATAGTTCATAAATACTAGAATAACGTTTTTTTTTTTTGGGTGGTTCCATCAATGTATCTTTCTTTTACCAGTTAATCTCCGCTCAAGCCATATTTTCTTATTTAATTGTGCTAGTAAATAACATCATTTGTTGAATTAACCACCATATGATTGGATCTTGACCTTAGGATTCACTCATGGCCGTCTTTTTTTTTTTTTTGGGTTAAATGAATTACACTTATGACCCTAAAATTTTAATTTGAATCCTGAAATGTCAAAATCTTTGAATTGTACCGTCAATCAAATAACAAAGTAACAATATAATCTAAGACAACAACTCTATTGATTTGTCCGACAATTTTTTGTGTTGTAGTGTTTATATTTTTTTATTTTATACTCAATTATTTCTATATTACTTTATTTTAAGAATTTTAAATGAAAATTTCACATTCATTTATATTGAAACATCCTCCATTACTACCTTTTTATATGATTAAATGCGTAATTTGAGAATTTTTTTAATCTTTTAGGGATTAATTAGAAATTTAAAATTTTTTCAAGGTGCAAAAATGTCATTTGCTTTTTTTTTCTTTGATGCATTTGAAATTTTTTTTTCTAATGTATCTCTATTATACTTTTGGGAAAAAGCTAGAAAATTCTTCCCTCTCACTTTTCTAAAATTCTAGATTTTTGAATTGCTATTCAATTTTGTCTCCAATTAACATACAACACTTACCATAACTACCCCAAGTAAATCTCACATTAGTTTAATTTACTCCTACTTATCTCTAACTACAATTTTCATTTTAAACTCTACCTTAAATTAACTATTTTAAAAAATTCTCACTTTCAATATAACTCTTATTTTATCTCAAATTAGGGGTAATTTGTGCATTTAGGCACGCTGAAAATTTAAGAGGGATGTTGATGGCTGTTGGATAAATTTATTTGAGGCCGTCAAATGAGTTTATTGAAATTTGTTATGTTCTATATTATAGATTATCAATCCAATATTGCAAATATACATAAAATACTTTTGTGAAATACTTTATGGCATGGGTGGGGAGTGGAGGTGGCCATAGGTTGGGGGGCATGCGGCGATAGTTAAAAAAGAATTCAAATTCTATTCATTACACGGGGTGATTCATAGTTGTCTTACTAAAACACTCACTGTCATTAGACGTCTGCAATTTAAAATTTAAATTCGATGTTTATTCATCTGTTACATCGTTTGGTAAAGAGATTTAGGTTAGAATAATATCATTGAATGACACACCCATCCTTTTTTTCTTCTTTTACATGATGTTTTCAAAACGTTGATAAAAATGTTGTTCATTTTGAGGCATGATCTGGACTTGACTCGCAATTAATGATTTTCTTCATTTGTTTCTTTAATAAAGGGGCTATATCATCACTTGATACAAAAAAGTCTGGTTTAGATGACAAGGATAAGAAATGTAATTTCATATGTCATTCAATTATATGAACAACACTATTATGATTACTATAAGTATTTATTTTTTATATTGATCAGAAATGTAAGAATATCAACCCCTAAATAGAGGAATGATACAAAATAGAAATAAAATTTGCATTCCTACTGCAAGATTTCTGTCATCAAAACTACATGACATGAGTTTAGGTTGGTCTTCTAAATTCCATCCATATGGATGTATTTTATGTGTTCAAAAATGTACATTTAATGTTTGCCGTTGCTGCCCTCAGACCAATATTCGCACCCACACTCACACCCATACACACATCGAGGAAAAACAAAAATAGAAATCTAGTTTAGATGGTAAGAATAGGAATCATGAAAGAAATTTCATTACCAGCAATAAGATTCTAATCAATTTAATTTCATTAGCATTTTTTTTAGAAAAAAGAAACTAGCTAAAAAAATTTATGATTATTGATGCCAAATCGGGAATGTATTATCCAATGTTAATAAATAGTTTCTTTCATGGTAATAAATGAAATTCCTACTAGAAATACCACGTACCAAATGTAGAAATGTAAAAAAAAATACAAAAATAAAATTATCACAATATTGTTCTCAATTCTTGCTATCAAAACTAATTCCACACATATAACTATTGGATGTATTTCTTCAATATAACAAAATTACTTATTGAGATTCCTAATTTGTATCACGCAATTTAGAATAAAATAATATCAATCAAGAATGAAACATTACATATAAATCTGTAATTAAACAAATTGATCCGCTTGTAAATTATGAATTGTAATTGAACTTTGTAGATCAATGCAAGTGTTTGACACTATATCTTTAAAACAGATTCGTTCCTACACTTGGTGTTTATAGAAATTTATGTGTTTACCTCCTAGGATATAATAATCTTCATGCAATTAGAAATAACACTTTAATCTAATTATTCAACGAACCAGAATTGTATGGTGTACTCTCAAAAAATGCAGATTGACAATGATGAATTTGTGAATGTAATGATTGCCTTAATTTGTAATGTAGTTAGTGCATAATACTAATGAATTTGAGTTATTTATAAGCAGAATGGTGACTATTTTCGACAACTACCATGCGAACAGATACAACCCAGAAAACACAATATAACCTAGAACATATATAGCCTTGACGCAATTACACCATTGATGTTTGCCCACTAATGAACATATATGAATTTCAAATTCGGACTAGAGGAAAAATTCAAATAAGAATCAATGCAAAATTTGAATTTCAACAGGTAAAAATTAAAATCGAGTTAAGAAATTTAGACCCAATTCGTTAAACGAATTTTCTTCAAAAATATAATGTTGGACCTAAACCACACCTGTACCCAAGCTCGACTCTGTCATGGCGTGGGGGCGGGTGGCTTGCATGTGTGTGGTCAAACCAAGCACATGTGGGTGCTTGTTCTGCTTACAAAATTGTGGTACCCCTTGTGGCTTAACTCATAGTGCAAACTTAACATATATATGCACATGTAAAATTTTTTATCCAACCAATATGAGATTGGTATCAAATTTTACATTATTCTAATCTCTATTTTTTTATTCATCTCTTACTCGATTTGTACAAATAAATATACTATAGTATTCCTCTCGTGGAGTAGAATATGATATAGTTGAAAATATCAATCTATCTTGAAAGCAATAGGGTTTTTTTGGGTAAATTATATTTGGACCCTAACATTTGATTTTATTACATAAAGACCCCATAACATTTGATACATTTAATAGTTAGACAACCTCCCTTTGACAGACGTTTGAAAAAATTATGTAAAATGCTGACATCAGCAAAAAACAATTCTTATAATTTCCATAATACCCTCATTTGGTTAAAGTCCTCGAATAAAAAATTATAATGTTAAATTTTTTACAAGGCAAATGTTTTATCTCCCCAAACCCTTTTTGCAACCAATAAATTAATTCAAAAAAGGACAAATTGCATTTTATACGATCAAAAATTTAAAGATTCTTACTTTGTACCTTCAAAGATTAAAGTTTTCACATTGCACCCTCAAATGTATATAAAGTGTTGCAACGTGACCCTTCTATTAGTTTTCTGTTAGTTTTTTCATCAGTATTAATAGGTTGGCTTTTGAAGGAAAAAATAATAGAAGCTAAATAGATGGGCTACATTACAATATTTTTGACATATTGATGGTGAAATGTAAGAAATTTAATCTTTAAAGATATAAAGTGAAAATTTTAAATCTTTCGAGGTATAAAATACAAAAAACCCTTCAAAAAACTTATATGAAAACCAATGGAATGTCAAACCACAAATTAAGCAATGACCCATATGATTTATGACGAACTAATGCAGAAAGTATGTTAATCAATCACCAACGATGTTGACAACATGCCAGAATGATGTGACATTTTTGAGAATTAACAGGAGGATGACACGCGTCTCGGGCACGAGAAATGTGGGAGTCCTGTGGATTGACACGTGTTCTCGGCGTTCATTCCTTTGGAGTGCTTGGATTGGAATACGTGTCCTCAGCACTAAAGGTCCCTTGGCTCCATCTGCGAGTGACACGTGTTCTCGGTACTAAGGGCACTGTAGAGTCCCTGCGAGTGACACGTGTCCTCGCCGCACATCCCCTCGAAGTGCTTAGATTTTATGTGTCTTTCACACTAAAAGTCCCTTGGTTTCGTCTGCAAGTGACACGTATCCTCGACGCGACTAACGCCCTTGAAGTCCATTTTCAGACACGCCATCTCAGCTCTAAGATCCCAAGACATGGGTGGCGAATTGACGGTTATTGTTACTTGAAGTTGAAATTGGTCAATAATCATTGACTTACCTTCCCAAAGCAGTCAGAATGACTGACCAACAACTAATGACAATGTTACACGAGACACAGAGCACAGAATCAGAGACCAATAGACGAAGATATCCTTACTCATGCATAGTCATTATAGGGTGGCATTAAATAATTCCTTAGAAAGATGTGACGTATTTACTGCTCGAAGAGTCCTAAAGAAGAGCATTAAGTGCTCGGGGGTCCGAGCAGTTAATGCCTAAGCTTCTTCCACTCAAAATATAAGACACTCTACCCAAGGACTGAGCACCGCCTACTGCCTTCCAAATGGGCCAATAGGGGACTTCCACTTCAAGGGGCTCATTTGTCCACAATAATTACCTCCATGGAGGTATAAGTTGCTCTAAAAACCTTAAATCAAAGGTACACAAATAGAATTCAAGTAATAGAACAGTGTTTTTCTTCCCCTCTCTCATATGTTGACTTGATCGTTAGAGGGATTACGCCGAAAAACACTATGGCGCCTTTCTATCCTTCTTTTTTGGGTGGCAGAGTCAATCTCGACATGCCGAAATTGCGCAGACTATTGGAAAAGGAATTTATTACCACTCCTTACACTATTTCTCACCTTCATTTGCCACGGAATTGTCGACTTTCCAGGTAATTTCGAGTTCACCAGGAGAGAGACCTGTCTATTCTTTTATTGTGTGAAAATCACCGCTCACACATAACATAAAGAAAAACATAAGGGCATGATCGATGTGGTTGATATTTGGATAGAATTTGGTACACCGGGATGATCATCTATTGTCGAGTCAAAAAAAGGAGACAATGATTGTGACAAACAAACCAGAGCAGACGTAGATTCCACAAGTAAAATAAACTGTTAATTTTTGGGGTCAATTACATGAATTTTATTTCACCATTCTAAAGTAGGTGAATAGTTTAATCATCTATTTTAGATAATTTGCTTTAGGGTGAATGACACTTTTTACACTAAAAGATCCTCAAATTCTTAATTTACATCATTAAAATTCTCACATTGCACCTTTAATCAAATAAAATACAGTATTGTGGTCCAAAACTAAATATTTGATGCCTCGTTCAATAAATTTGTTTGTGGTGCTTATTATGTTATCTTATTTCTATATACAATTGTTTACATAATACTCAATTTTAAGTACATAAAAATTTTGTACTCAATTGTTAAAGTAGCACATTGCTACCTTTTTATTTAATTGAGGGTGCAATGTGGGAATTTAAAATCTTTTAAGGTGTAAATTGAGAATTTAAAGATCTTTTAGGGTACAAAGTGTCATTTTGCTTTATAGCTACCACATGGCATTCCAACTATATTTTCTTTTGTGGTTTGTCCACTTGGAGAGTAATCCCTAAAGCTGCAGGTAGTGACTTGCGAAACATGTACATCTGATAAGCCTGTTAATAGTTGGACCTATGACATCCCATTTTGTACTTGAGCCTTACTCCTAATTCTCACAAGGTGCTAGTTACCAGATGATTTTACTATTACAGGAGCCCCATTGTGCTCAGAATACATATTGCATAATTTTCAACTAACACCTTTGTGCTCGCTGTATAATGGGAAAGACTAGGTAACTGTTCTCTTTCATCTGTCTTTGTTTCAGTCTGAAGAACCACCTTTGTTTGTTCTGCACGTTCAATATTTTGAATGGCCAGATCATGGAGTTCCTAAAGACACGCTTTCTGTTTGTGAAATTTTGAAAAGAATATATGGGTTACCACCCAGTCTTGGACATATAGTGGTGCACTACAGGTGTGGCTCATGTTTGTTAAACAGGTGGATGCCTCGTTGATGTTCCAGAAGCAGTTTGTAATGTACGCCTGAGATATTTTCTCCTCCTTTCCAGTGCTGGTATTGGTTGAATTGGAACATATTGCACGATTCATAATACCATTCAAAGGGTCATTTCCAGAGATATGTCTACTTTGGATCTTGTTAATACCATAACCCTTTTTAGGTCACAGCAAATTGGAATGGTTTAGACACTGGTATTATTTATGGTTCAGACATTCAAAGGGTCATTGCTAGTGATTGTTGGTTTAATCAGCTAACATGTGAGCATTCCACGATTGCCTGATAACAATATGAGTAGAGTTCAGCCAACAGATGATGGTAGCTGAGTAGGTTGTTGACATCTAGGAAAGTGTTTAGTGCTCAAAGTGATTTCTATGGAATAAAGGTCATGTGCCTAATGTTAGTGAATATTCACAGACGCTTATGCTAAAGTACCCTAGAAAAGCAGTTCCTTGACTTGAGATAGATGTGAGGGAAAGGGATACAAATTAAGTGTAGAGTCTCCGTATATATAGCCAATGAAAGTTATAATAAGGATAAAAAGGTAAAAAAAATAAATTAATAAACCCTAATAAACTAGGCTGCTATATCTTCAACACTCCCCCTTAAACTAGTCGCAAAAATGTCAACTAAGCCAAGTTTGATAATAGAGTCCCAAAGAATGAATAGAGTGACAGGTTTGATGAAAACATCTGCAACCTGATCACTGGTTCCCACAAACGATGGAGTGACAATATCATTGCTAACCTTCTCCCGAAGAAAGTGAACATCGATCTCTATATACCTCGTCTTCTTGTGTAAATACAGAGTCAGAAGCAAGCTGAATAGCAGATCGATTATCATAATATAATGTAGATGAAGAAGTCATTGAAAATTCCAACTCGCCAAGAATCGATCGTAGCCAGATAATCTCACATGTGCCAAGTGCCAGTGCCCGATACTCTGTCTCTGCTGACGAGCGAGAGACAACTGACTGCTTCTTGCTCTTCCAAGACATAAGATGAGTCCCTCAAAAAGTACAGAAACCCATAGTAGATCGACTGTCACATGCTCCTCCATAATCTGAATCTGAATAATAGGCTAGAGAATCAGTTTGAGATCCTGATGCATAGAACAACCCAAGTCCAGGATAAAACTTGAGGTACCGACGAATATGATAAACTATATCAAGATGAGGCTGACATGGTTTATGCATGAACTGACTAACTCGGATGACAGCTAATGAAATGTTTGGCCTAGTGTTAGCTAGGTAGATAAGTTTACCTACCAACATCTGATAGAAGTCGGATCTCTCAATTCCTCACCTTCAGCAGTAAGCTTCAGGTTTAGAATCATGGGTGATGATGCCGATTTTCTCCCCAACATCCTAGTGTCACAGAGAAGATCCAAAACATATTTTCTATGAGAAAGAGCAATACCTCTGCTGCTACGGGCAATCTCAATCCTAATAAAGTATCGCAAAAATCTAATGTCCTTCACATCAAAGGCCTTCCCAAGGTCTACCTTGACCTGCGTAATTCTA
This sequence comes from Ilex paraguariensis, assembly GCA_963454935.2. NCBI lineage: Eukaryota > Viridiplantae > Streptophyta > Magnoliopsida > Aquifoliales > Aquifoliaceae > Ilex > Ilex paraguariensis. The sequence goes on along the minus strand of CAUOFW020001028.1, from coordinate 40,821 downwards.
GAAATATCATCTCTAATAATAATAATATCATCAACATATACCAAAAGGATGACACACTGTCCAGAAGTATTCCGTCGAATGAAGCAGGTATGATCAGAATGACATCTGGTGAACCCTAAATGTACAACTACATCACTAAAGTAAGAGAACCAGGCTCGTGGTGACTGTTTCAATCCATAAAGAGACTTACGCAGTCGACTTACCTTTTCAGCATACTCCCCCTCACCACGAAAGCCTGGTGGTACATCCATATAAGTAATTTCGTCCAGATCACCGTGAAAAAATGCATTCTTCACATCCAATTGATGAAGAGGTCAATAGTACTTCGCAGCCAGAGAAATAATCAGTCAACGCGGGGGCAAAAAGTAGCACCAAAATTATAACCTAATACCTGAGTAAAGCCCTTCGCCACAAGCCTAGCCTTGTGACGATCAATAATACCATCTGCAAGAAACTTTAGGGTGTAAATCTAGCGACAGCCAACAGGCTTTACCCCTGAAGGTAAAGAGACAAGATCTCATGTATGATTATGTTGAAGAGCGTCCATCTCTATCTGCATGGCAAGAACCCACTGGGGCTCCCGCATAGCCTCTGAAACAGAGTAAGGAACTGACGTATTTGATAACGCTATACTATAAGCTCGAAATGTAGGAGACAGATCATCATAAGAAATATAAGCAAAGATTGGATATAAAATCCTAGCGGTCCAACAATAACGAACAACTGAACGACAATCACGCCGCAGATAATGACGCCCTAAATCATCATCGTCTACTGATAATGTCTCATCAGGTAAAATAACTAGCTCAGTACCTGTAATCTCATCAGTACTAACAACAGGTACATCAATATGCTCAACAAATTGAGAAATATTACCTGCATCACCTGAGATAGAGGAGACATTATCAAGGGGATGAGAGCGAGGGCGACAAACAAAAACTTACAAAGGAAAAGAGACTAGCGACTTTGTACTGACAGGGATAAGTGGCTTTGGAGGAGAAGAGACCAATGACTTTGTAGTGATAGTGATCGATGGCTCTGACTCCAGTGGTAATGAAAAATCAAAGGGAGTAACATTAACTGAAGGGGCAGACACAGGACTGAAAGAAAAATAAGGAATATGTTTAAAAAATGTAACATCTAGACTATGATACATATGACATCTAATAGGATCATAACACCGATACCCCTTAGACTGATGACAATATCCCACAAAGACACAACGAATCGTTTTATCATCAAGTTTATAGCGAGTAGAAGACCAATCCTGAACAAAACATGTGCATCCAAAAACACGAGGGGGGGATCGAAAAAAGTGTCCACTTAGGAAATAAGACTTATAAGGGAGTCTTATGCTGAAGAACACGACTCAGTGTACGATTGCACAGAAAGATAGAAGTCAAAATAACAAAATATCAATAAGATTTTGGTACCCTCATGCCTCTAAGCATGCAATGTACCATCCCTATCAGACTCCTATTTTTCCTTTCAGTAACGTCATTTTGCTCAGGAGTTTATGGACAATTGAGTTGTTAAAAAATACCTTGAGAAGAAAGGTGAGACAGTAAGGTCCCGTTTGGTAACGTTTATATTTTTCATTTTTATTTTGATATTTAGAGAAAATAAGAAAAAAAAACTCGTTTGATAACCGTTTTTTTTTCTGTCATCGTTTTGTAAACGAGAGACGATTTTCAAAAACGAGAAAAAGATATTTTTCATTTTTTGATTCTGTTTTTTGTTTTTCAGAAAATCAAAAATCGTAAATGTTACCAAACGAGCCCTAAGGCATCAGACACATATTCTTTGACATTATCCGAACGAAGAGCCTAAACAATGATGTCGAATTGTGTCTTAATTATCTGTAGAAATTGAGTGATTATAGGAAGTACATTGGACTTCCTCTGCAAAAGATAGACCCAAGTACAATGGGTATGGTTATCCATAAATGTCACATAGTATCGAGCATCTGATAAAGCAGTAACAGGATAGGGTCCCCAAATAACAGAATGTATTAGGTCAAATGATTTGGGTGACTGGTGCATGTGAGGAATATAACTGGTCCTAACATATTTCGATAGGGAACATTTAACATAGTCAAGTTTACCACCAACACAAGCATTGTTCAAAGCAAGAAATAACATACATAAATATTTAAAATTTGTATGTCCAAAACGGTTATGGCACAACTGAACAATTTGTGACGAAAAATTATAAAGACAACTACTAGGTAAAATACTAGCATGCAAGCTAGAAATAGATAAAGACAAAGCAGGTACAGGTGATGTAGGTGGGGGAACTAGTAAAATTGGAGGTGGATCGCCTAAATAATACAGTTCATCTCTCTCATATCCCTTGATAATAATCCTCCTGATACTTATGTCCTACAAATAGCACGAATCAGATAAGAACACAACCGAACAGTGAAAATCTCTGGCTAACTACTGTACAGATAATAGATTTATGACCAACTTTGGCGCATGAAAAATCGAACGTAATGTAAAGTCATCTGGGAGGTGGACTTTACCCCTACTAATAATAGGGGCATGTGTCTCATCTACTAACTGAACCTGTGTGTATAACTGTTTGTCAAAACTGGTGAAGTGATAAGCCTCACCTATTATGTGATCATTCGCACCCGAGTCTAGCATCCAAAGGGGAGACGGATTGGCACAAGCATGAAAGGCACAATGTATAACTGTAATGGTGGCAGCAGCAATAGTCAGATTCTGAGAAGTCAGAGCGGACATAACTATATCCAATCGGGAAGTGATATAATTCATATCACTCTGTCAAGGAGGAACAGTAGCAAGAGTAGCGGTAGTAGGTGGTGGTACCTTAGCAATAGCAGCAGTACGACAGCGAGAAGACGACTTAAGTTCTAGATGGAGCTTCCAGCAAGTAACCTTGAGATGTCCTGATCGGCTACAATAATCACACTAACAAAAATCCCTCTGTTTGTGCTGATCTGGGGCACCCTGACGACGCTGGTCCGAGCGTTGCCCACCCCTGACTGAGGATCCTGAACGAGACCCTGTAGCAGCTGCAAGGGTCATATGATCAACTGGAGGAGTCAAGACCACAATTAAAAATAATGCAATACGGACGTGGCACTTATGTTGTTCAATCATCGCATATACCTCATAAAGAGAAGAAAATGTCAACATCGACAAGATTTGGGAACGAGGTCCCTCAAACTCGTCACAAAGCCCCATAAAAAACTTGTGAATCCTATCATCTTACTCTCGAGTATGCAAGAATGTTGCTTCTTCAGGCTCTATCCTTGGAATAGTAGCAAGAGGACGTAGAGTCTCATTCTCAAGCCAGCGCAGGGTCAAATAGTCATAATAATCCTGAACGATCATATCTCTCTACCAAGCATATGAGAGCTCCTGAGAAAACTCATAAACACGTACTTCCCATCCTGACCGGATACATCTCTGATAATACGCTCCATAGCTTCATAACAGAGGTATGAAACTAGTGAATCCTGCAAATAAATGGCTCTATCGAGCCAAATAACCATCCAAAAATAGCGCAGTTCTCAAATAACCACACAAAATATTCAGGGTTGGCATCAATTGGCTTTGGGTGAGATCCCATTAGCCAACCAAACTTCCTTACACGACCTAAGAAAAGCTAGAATGAGCGAGACTACTCAGCGAAGTTACGGTCATTCAACAACTGTGCTGTAAATTTCTGAGAGATCATGTCTGGCAGTGCTGGTAATGCAAATGTGCCAGTAGGTATTGTATATTGGTCAAACATAATAGTGGAAGTACCAATAGATGTTTCAACGGTAGAGGTGTCAACAGTAGGGGTTTCAAATCCCTTAGTAGTAGTCATATCTTGATAAGGGAGAATAATATATCTTGAGTCGAACAGTAGCGATAGAAAGAAGGTCCAAAAATTTTTTCAAATAATCAGATCACGGTGCCCAGAAATCCAATAAATATAAATAAATAGTCTACTGCATCAAGAACATATCAACGAAGAAGAAAAAGGTTCAAAAAACTCTAAAGTAATCAGGTCACGGTACCCAGAAATTCAATAAATATAAATAAATGATCTTCCGGTATGGACTGTGATGTGTTAATGGACTGGTAGAGTAGGGGTGGACTAGTATGGGTTTATCGGTGGACTGGTATGGGTTTCTCGGTGGAATGTGATCTGTTATGGTGGTTGTCGCTGGTTCAAGGTGGATGGATTTGATGGGTGGGTGGTCTGGTTCAGGGGGTGTGCTGGTCGGTGTGCGATGCTTGAATGCTTAGGCAGTCGGTGAGGATGATGTGCTTGGTGCTTGGATGCTTGGGCAGTTGGTGGGGTTTGTCTGTTTGAGTTTTATGCTAGTCGGTGGTTTTGACTAAGAGTAAGGAGTCTCGGTTTTGTGGTCAGTCAGTGGTAGGGTTTTGTTTTGGTTTTGTGTCAGTCGGTGGCAGGGGGTGCAGGTTTATATGGAGTTGCAGGCTGTTTTGTCTTGGGAAGGATGTCATTGGGCTGTTTCATTGGGAAAGATGTTGCTGGTTTGGTGGTTTGGTTGTCGCTAGGATGGCCTATGGTGGTGGCGACAACGTGGAGGAGAGGCTAGAGTTAGGGTTAGGGTTTGACTTTGATACCAACTTAAGATAAATGTGAGTGAAAGGGATAAAAATTAAATATAGAGCCCCCGTATATATAGTCAATGAAATGTACAATAAGGATAAAATGGTAAAAATAAAAAACTTAATAAATCCTAATAAACTAGGCTGCTATATCTCCAACACCCTGCACCAGTAGTGTGCCCAATATGTGAATGTCAAGTTTAATAATTTCCTAGAAATTGAAGGGGAAAGAAAGAACATGAGAATTTTAGGACTCAAGACAACTATTTTAACCCCAGAAAGATGTTTCCAGTCATCATTTTCTTCTTGAATTTTTTATTCTTTTGACTTCTTGGCAGCCAAACATTGTTTGGAATATGTTTTGTTTAGATATGTGCAGGATGATTGTTATCAATAGTGTTTATTCAAAAGTTGGTATTAAATGGGGCCCATAAAGGAAATTGCAATGTTATTATCTTTCTTTTTCCTACTTTCTCATTGGATGACCTTTTACACCTCACTCTTCTGTAGGAGCAATATTTCTTCTGTTATGCCGCTTATAGATGAACAGGAGGACCTTATCTGAGACCCCAACAATCAAACAGGCTCAGCACTGTATGTCCATTAGGGTATTCTTTTCATTTTTAAGCCTTAGTTTTGCCGGCTTTCATTCTGTAGGATGCATTTCTCATATGATTCCTTTTTCTGCAGCTAAATTGATGATCATAGCCGCTGCTGCAAAGTCCAACAGTTGCTTATTCCCCAAAACAATTGTAGAAACCTGCATTCCTCTGGTCATGTCTGTTTACCTCACCATTGAAATTTGATGCATCATTGTTCTTGTAGGAGGAGGGATACAGCTCATGAAGTAGGGTAGTTGGTCTCTGATCCCTTTGTTTTCTTCCTAGGAGCTAACATCAGCATCAGAGGGCAAAAAAAAAAATCACTTTGTGCTTCTTTCATGCTTTAATTCCCCCACATATTGTTGGTAAGGTTGAACCTTGTTCTCTATTGACCCGATTTCTTCAGGTAGGTAGTTTCAATGGAATTTCTTAAGAGTACAGTGCCAACAAATTTCCCATGTCTACCTAAATTAATTTCATGGATATGATAATGCTCTTGTAATTAAAGGAGGCCTATTTGCATCCTTTTAGCAATATTTTGTGTAATACCAAGGGAAAAGATCTTTGGTTCTCCTAGGAATTTTCTCCTCCATGGCACTGGATTATGTCTAATACTCTTTGGAACTGTGCTCCTGTGTAGGAAAACAATTTTCAAAGCAGCATTCTTGTCAACTCTTACTACATGTCCCAGAAGATAACACTTTTTATTAAGATCCAACGAGCCCTTGATCCTGATTTTTGTTAATAGAATCTCTAATAATTGGCCATTACTTGGTATAGTAAAGGGTGTTACTAACAATGTCACATTATGGGTTCAATTATGACAGTAATTACTTGTCGGTTCGAATATGAGGGTAATTACTTTGTGTCATATATCAAATTAGAGGTAACTCGTGCCTCAAGGAATGGTGCAATGCGAATGTTTTAAGATGGATGTTAGTGGTCGTTTAATGAGTTTATTTTAGACCGTCAGATGAACTTATTGAAGACTAAATTGTTTTATATTATCGATGTTAAGTATGATTTCTCACGGTAATGATTTTTTATTGTTTTGGGTTTCCAATGGCTGATCTCCAATTGGTAGCCTCTACAAAATATGCTTGTTATATTGGTCAAATTCTATTTTCCTATACATTCTTCTTCTTTTTAAAAAAAACTTATCTCAAGGATAGACTATTCATCGTGTAAAGATGAAGAAACCTTTATAAATGATGGGTTTTGCTTAATTCATGACAAGTGATGAATTGTTAATCTATAATATAAAACATGACAGGTTTTAATAAACCTATCTGACAGTCTCAAATAAATTTATTCAACGACCACTAACATTTTTCTTAAAATTATTCACATTGAATTTCCTTCTTCTCTCCTTTTCAAATCTATCATTTTTCACTTATCGTGTCTTCAGGTATGGATTATTCCTAGTAAAAAATATAATAGGAGGAATCCGTATCCAATTTTGCTAATGGTAATACTGCATTTGTGCATTTAGATGGTGACAATATATGATTTAGTCATAAAAATGGAAGACTCCAATAAGATAAAGCTATATTAAGGATAGTTGCCATCTAAAACTTGCATCCAAACAAGCTATATGGTTATTATGCTGTCTATATGTTCCTATGACAACCAAAACTATGGGTCCAGGGCCGGCCCAACAGTAGGTGTAAAAAAGTTTGGGTTTTAGGCTCCATTAATAGGAAGCCCCAAATTTTTAAACATTATAAATAATCTATGTAAAAAAAAGCCGTACAAAAATATAAGCCCAATCAATTATTTTAGGTCCATAATTCAATCCAAACATTAAATATCTAAAAAAAAATAACAATATAAAAAAAAAACCTAAAAAGTCATATCAAAGCCACCAAATAATCTAAAAGTCAAATCACATCTTCTTTTTAACACTCCATATCTCTCTCTCTATCATAAACCAACAAAACCAACTATACAAAAACAATTTTTTTTTCTCTCTTTCTCATTAAATTGAAACAAAAAATTAAACTCTTCTTTTTCCCTATCCCTTTCTCTCTCACATTGCTCTCAAGACTTGAGAGCTCACAGAACTCATTATTCACAGATCATTTTTATTTTTTGCCAAGTGCTACAGCGGAGAACTCGTTGTCACAAATCACTCAGGTGACTGACTCGGTAACACAATCTATCAAAGAATCTTTTAAAATTTATTATTTTACATATATAATTGATCAAACTATTTCTTCACTAAAAATTAGATTTTAACAATTACAAAAGTGCGAAAATATTTTTGACTTTTTATTTAATTTAGAAAAATTAAAATCATTGACCAATGATAGTTTAAAACAATATTGTTTGGATCTCGAATGTTTCTTAAAACATGAAATTTTTCCGATATTGATGGCTTAGACTTATTTTTAGAACTAAATGTTTTAAAAGAAATTTTACAAAGAAAGAAAATACTTCAATTGAGATACTAAATTATATAAAAAGTTAGATTCTTTTCCAAATGCATGTATTGTTTATAAAATATTATTAACAATTCCTGTAATAGTTGTTTCTGCGGAAAGAAACTTTTCAAAATTAAAATTGATAAAATCTTACTTAAAATCGACTATGTCACAAGAAAGATTAACTGGATTAGCGATACTATCAATTGAAAAAGATATGGTAGCAAAATTTGAATATAAAATCTTTAATTAATACTTTTGCAACTCAAGAAGCAAGAAAAATTAATTTTAAATAAAAATTATTAATACTAAATATAGAAGACCTCATTTAGAAGTATTGTTTTAAGCCCCGAATTGTCTTGAGCCACCCCTATATGGGTCGGGGTGAAGTTAAGAATTCTAAGCTTGATGCTTGTACATATAACATAAAAATATATGGGTGAGTGTTTGTATATATGTATGGGTGAGTGTCTGTATATATGTATATGTGCATAGATACACATCAAATATTTATAATAAAATTGAAAGTTCTTGAAACATAAAGTATATTAACAATTCAGATCGATTACATCTGACAATTAACTTTATAATTGATATTTTAATTTTTTTTAACTACAATAAGACTTTTAATTTATATTTAACCTTTTAAGTAATATGCCCAAATGTGTGTTTATGTAGGTGGGTGTCCGTATCTTCTTATGGAAACAATATTGAAGTGATAAACTACCAAAAAGGTAAAACAATTGGCAGAATATTTTATCTGATTTGATGATAATCTATGATGATTCAATGAATTTGGACAGTTTTAACTTGAATGCCCAATACAATTCTAATGAAAAAACTAAGTTGAAACTAAGGGAAATTCTACGGTACTCAAAAAATTTTTTGGTACCGTATCTTATTATTTTTTGAGATTAAATTATATTTTTTAAAAGTAAAATTACAACTATTTAAAGTAATTTTATGATCGATCATAAATATTATGATTGATTATAAATATCTCTTAATTTGTGATAACTTTACATTTAAATGGTATAACTTTACGTCAAAAAATAATAACTTTACACTTAGAAATATAACTTCCATCACTTTTTTAGATGTAATTTTTATCTAAAAAAAGTGTAACTTAACCTTAAAAAATTATAAATTTCGACGTTTCTGGTAAGTTAGTCTTGCTCCGCTAAAATTGTATACCCTTTCCATATGGCAGGCAAGAAGCTTTTATGGTGTCCCTTAACATAGTTTAAAGATAAAGAAGCCTGCTTTTGACTCTTTTGTTAGTGTGAAGACAAACCCAAAAATTCCTGTATGCTTTGCCAGGGGTCATCCTTTGACCCAGTAATGTTGAAAACAAGGAGGACATAAGTTACAAGGTGTACATAAGTTACAAAGAGATAATCAAGTATAGATATCTGACTTCAAAACAATGATACATTTTTACCTAGTCAAACATTATTTTACGAGTTTGAACGTGAGAATTAATCTCTTCAAACTAAGAGTAATACTATCGAGCACTTCATTATTTTGAAAAGCACAAACACTAAATCATATTTTCTATTTTGAAGATATAAAAACATACTGCTATGATATAAATCTGACAACATGTTGACGGGTTGGACAAGACAATTGTGACTAGAACGAATCCTCAGGTTCGTAATTCAAATAGTTCATTGCTATATCTATCTCAACAACCATGATGCCAAATAGATTGAAGTATGCCCAAATTAGAAGGCTGAAGGTAAAATGTATTACTTGCCTAAGTTGGTGAGACATGCTATCATTTTGGTATTGAAAATTTCTCAGTGTACGAATATCAAGAATCATATAGTGTGAAATTAAAGTTCATTTTGAACCGACCCATCTTGTCATGTTGTACAAGTTGACCGAGGAAGTCCATCATTCATCATGTGATCACTCTAATTCCTGAATGTTCCTTACATGGAAATTTTGGTCAGTGTTTTCACTCAAAATTTGATTCAACCCTCAAATAATGTCTTTCTCTATGTTAATGCATGCATTCTAGCTGCCTCTTACAACCCGGGTTGTTTGAAAAAGAATAAGAACATTAACTAATACATTTAAGATTAAAAATTGATAGATTATATGTGACAGAGATTCAAATACTATCAAAGTTACATAGGTTAGTGATAGACCATTTAATGGCTGGGCTAGAGAGGGGGAGGGACGGCAGGGAGATAACCCTCCCCTCGACCGAATGCTTCCGAATAAAGATTGGGGATCAAAATTTAATTAATAATGCTAATGAAGCACCAAGTTTTTTTTTTAGAGATCACTAAGGCAAAATAGTTCAAGAATTTATTATTTGCTTGAGTGATTAGATCATGTTGACAACCATGTAAATGAATAAGATATATTGTAATCGTTGAACTTCCAAATTCTCTTAGACACATTAAAATTGAAAAGATTGGTATGAAATGATGAGGAATAGACTTACACAATTCTCAATCCAACTATTTTGTTTAATCTATTTACCCAAAAAAAACACTTGGATACCCAAAAAAGGGTTTCTACATATCTTCACTGCTGGTGACTTGATTGTTGCTGGGAAAATATTGTACTTAACGTATAGGCTTGAGAGTTGAGAGGCAATGACCCCACAGAAATTGCATCTTAACCCTCAAATTTTCTAGTCATTTTAGAAGATTATTGAGTAGCTTTTGGTAATGAAATAGAGTTTTAACTATTGTAGACCATTCACATGAGTAAATATTATGTGTAATTGTGTAACGGTAGCACCATGTTATTTTTGTCACAGAATATCATCAAATAATAAAAAATTATTTGATAGTTGTTTTTTATATATAGATAAGGTGGTTACTAAATTAAATCAAATCAAATTCACTTGCTTACATATAACTTTATTATTAAATAATAATAATAATTATATAGTGTCATCGTCACGTTCATATTTTCTCCACATGCAGTAGTATCGTGCAGGATTGGTAATTGACTAATGGGGGCTATGTGCCAACATGCCAATTATTGCTTTTCGACTCTAAGATTATGCTAAGTCAATTCAAAATTTTCCAGTGTTTTCGGCAATTATTTGAGGGGCAAGTTATTCTTTATTGGGATAGAGACACCTTTCGGTCATACATTTGACTTGATAAGTTTCTTTAGTTGCACTAAATGCATGTTTTCTCGTGGTGCAACTGAAACTTGAAAGTTACGTAACACGGTAGTTTGTTTAGTTGGGTGTTACATCAAACATGATATTTACTGGATATTTAAAAATATATTTTTTTATGTTTTTATATATATTTAATTTAATAACTAATAAAATATTTTTTATTTTTAAATATGTATCAAGTACTTATTACACGTATCTTATCATTAATAAAATATTTATTTATTTACGAATATGCCTCAAATATGAGTTTTTAAGATTAATATCCTTTGAAAATCGGAGTGGATGTATAAATTTTGAATTTTACTCTTTACTATCTCGTCTCAAATTCAAGTATAATGATACAAAAAAAAAATTAAAAATTGGGTAAATTATACCCGAACCCCTATGACATTTGATTTTATTAAATAGGCACCGTCTCATATTTCAAAAATTACACGAAGACTCCACCATTAATGAAATTAACAAAAATACCATTTTACTCTCAATTTAACTTACTAACAAGTTAGCAAAATCCATGTCCACGTTCACAGTCATGATCCATGCTCAAACCCATCACCAAGACACTTCTTCTCCCAAAGGCTAACCTCTCTCTCTCTCTCTCTCTCTCTCTCTCTCACACACACACACACACACATCCACATACCCACGACGTATCGAACCCCCAACACCCAACGACGCAACCACAACCCCTTATTAGAGATATGATAGGATTCATATACATTCATCAATATATACAATTTGGATAAGATTATGATAAACTAGAATGATATATTTATTTTTATCTTATTTATTTATCACCCTATAAATAGGATTAAATCTTATGTAAACAAGTACTTTCAATAATACATAAGATATAACTCATAGGATGTTAGGTCCATGAACTTAGACAATTTGTCGAACCATTTTATTTTGCGTCTTGTTTTATTTTTTTACTTTTTCCGATCTCTATCATATTATAAACTTCAACACGGTATTAGAGCGGGTCTATCGGAGGTTTGATTTTCCTTTCGCTTCTTCTAACGATAAACAGTTCCTTTTACTCGACGAATCTACATCTGGTCTAGTCTATTTATCACAATCGTTGTCTCCTCTGTTTGACTTCACAATAGATGATCATCTCGTTGTACCAAATTCTATCAAAATATCTACCACATATAGATCATGCCCTTATGTTTTTCTTTATGTTCTGGCATGTTGTCTACATCGTTGGTGACTGATTAACATACTTTATGCATTAGTTTGTATTGGTCTTTGCTTATTCAGTGGTTCGACATTCCATTGGTCCTCATATTATTTTTTGAAAGACATTTTTGCGTTTTACATCCTGAAAGATTTTAAGATTTTTACTTTATATCATCAAATATTAAATTTTTCACATTGCATCTTTAATGTGTCAAAAGTATTACAATGTGGTCATTCTGTTAGCTGCCGTTATTTTTTTCATCAAAATCTTACCCATTGATACTGACGAAAAAACTAACAGAATGGTCACATTGCAAAAGGGTCACATTGTAACACTTTATATACATTTAAAAGTGTAATATAGAAAATTTAATCTTTGCACATACAAAGTGAGAATTTTGAAATTTTTTATAGTATAAAATGCAATTTGTCCTTTTTTGAATTAATTTATTGGTTGTAAAAGGGTTTGGGGCGCTAAAACATTTGAACCGTGAAAAATTTAGCGTCATGATTTTTTATGGGAGGACTTTAACCAAATAAGGGCATTATGGAAATTATAAGATTTTTTTTTTTTTGCTGATGTCAGCATTTTCCATAATTTTTTCAAACTTCTGTCAGAGGGAGGTTGTCTAACTATTGAAAGTATCAAATGTCATGGAGTCTTAGTCTAATTTTTAAAATATGAGAGGGTGTCTAGGTAATAAAATCAAATGTGATGGCATCCAAATATAATTTACCCAAAAAAATCAATATTGCTTTCAAGATTGATTGATTTTTTTCAACTATATCTACTATGGGATATCAAACTGAAATAAAATAAGTTAATTGTACCATATATCTTAGCAACTAATACATTTAAGCAAATCACCTACTTAAAATGTTGATTCTGGTTCCAATTTGTGGGAATACAATGATAAGATGATATATGCTTCCTTGAAAAATATTATTTACTATTAAATTTCTTTATAGAAAATAAATACCAATAATTAGATCGTAGTAAAAATATAAAATATATTTTGTTGCGGATGTAACATCACTCTATCCCTACCTTTTTGTTTAGGATCCGTACTTCCAAACTTGAAAGGAATAGAAGAAAATTAGATTAGGGATTCATTCATTTATTACTTACATCATTTTTTTTGGGAGAGGGGGGGTTTGTTTGGGAGGTTGAGAAGTATGTTATGATTAAATATTCTCTTTTTTTTAACATCCCCAATTTATCCGTATAATAATATTGGCAACTCTTGAAAATCTACTATCCTCAAATTTAGACAACGGTCGAAATAGTTTATATCTGAACACTTATCTTATACTAACTAATATTCATAATAAATATTTTAAATATACGCTTATATTTTAATTATGATGGATATTTTAACCACAATAAAAAAAAAACTAGTGTTGTGCACGGATATGGGACTTAGAAGTACATTCCTACCCTTGTTATTGTTTGACTAAAGCGGTTTTTGAACATTAAAAATTGATTTTGGTCGGTTTTAAATTTAAATTAAAGTTGAGATCTGCTCATTGTTTTGAATAAATTTTTAGGGGTTCATGTTCTATTCTGAACAGAATAATATAATATATTCACTTGTCCAAATCAAGTAAGAGATGAATGAGAAAATAGATTCTAAAATGATTATCTTGAATGTGGAAATAGAGGTTAAGATAATGTGGGATTTGACACCAATCTCATATTAGTTGAGTAAGAAATTTTACATTAACATATATATGTTAAGTTTGCACTATAAGTTAGGCCGCAAGGGGTACCACAATTTTGTAAGCGGAACAAACACTCACCTGGGTTTCGATTTGACCACACACGTGCGAGCCACCCGCCCAAGACGCCACGACCGAGCAGGGCTCAGGGACAAGTGTGGTGTAGGGCCAACATTATATTTTTGAAGAAAATTCGTTTAACGGATTGAGTTTGAATTTTTTAACTCGATTTTAATTTCCGCCCATTAGAATTCAAGTTTTGCACTGGTTCGTATTTAAATTTTTCCTCTTGTCCAAATTTGAAATTCGTATGTACTCATTATTGGGCAGATATCACTGGTGTCTTCTAGCTAGGCTGTATTGTGTCTTCTGAGTTGCATCTGTTCGCATGGTGATTGTCAGAAATAGTAATTATTTTATCTATAAATAACTCAAATTTATTACTATTTTGTACTAAACTACTTTACGAATTGAGGCAATCATTACATTAATAAATTCGTCATTACCCGTTGTATTTTTTGAGAGTATAACACACAATTCTGGTTCATTGGACAATTAGATTGAAGTGTTACTTCTAATTACGTGAAGACAATTGTATTATATGAGACAAACGCTTAGATTTCTGTAAACACCAAATGTAGTAGCGAATCTGTCTTTGGAACATAATGTCAAACACTAGCTTTGATCTATAATTTTATAAAGTTCAATCACAGTTTATGATTTGCAAACAGGTCAATTTATTTAATTATAGATTTACATGTTACTGTTTCATTGTTGATTGTTACTGTTTTATTCTAAATTACATGATACAAATTAGAAATCTCAATAAGTAATTTTGTCATATTGAAGAAATGCATCCAACAGTTATGTGCGGACTTAGTTTCGATAGCAGGAATTGAGAGCAATATAGTGAGAATTTTATTTTTTTTTAACATTTCTACATTTGGTACATGGTATTTCTAGTAGGAATTTCATTGTTTACCATGAAAGAAACTATTTAATAAAATTGGATAATTCATTCCCAATTTAGCATCACTAATCATACATTTTTTCAGCTAGTTTCTTTTATCTGAAAAAAAACATGCTGATGAAATTAATTTGATTAGAATCTTATTGCTGGTATCATGATTCCTGTTCTTGCCATCTAAACTAGATTTCTATTTTTGTTTTTGTTGTTTGTTTGTAATCTTAAGATTTCTATTTTTGTTTTTCCTTGATGTGTGTATGGGTGGGTGTGGGGGCAGTATCGGCTAACATTAAATGTACATTTTTTTAACACAAAAAATACATCCATATGGATGGAGTTTAGAAGAACAACCTAAACTCATGTCATCTAGATTTGATGACTGAAATCTTGCAGTAGCAATGCAAATTTTACTTCTATTTTGTATTATTCCTGTATTATTTTTGATCAATATAAAAAATAAATACTTATAGTAATCATAATAGTGTTGTTCATACAATTGAATGACATATGAAATTACATTTCTCATCCTTGTCATGTAAACTAGACTTTTTTGTATGAAGTGATGATATAGCCCCTTTATTAAAGAAACAAAGGAAGAAAATCATTAGTTGCGAGTGAAGTCTAGATCATGCCTCAAAATGAACAACATTTTTATCAGTGTTTTAAAAATACCAGGCAAAAGAAGAAAAAAAAGATGGATGTGTCATTCAATAATATTATTCTAACCTAAATCTCTTTACCAAATGATGTAACAGGTAAACAAACATTGAATTTAAATTTTAAATTTCAAACGTCTGATAATAGTGATTATTTTAATAAGACAACTATTAATCACTCCGTATAATGAATAGAATTTAAATTCTTTTTTAACTATCGTTGCAAGCCCCCCAACCTATGGCCACCCCCATTCCCCACTCCCCACCCATGCCATAAAGTATTTTCACAAAAGTATTTTATGTATATTTGCAATAAATTGGATTGATTATCTATGATATAAAATATGATAGATTTGCATAAACTAATTCGACGGCTTTAAATAGAATTATCCAACGATCACTAACATTTTTCACCATGTCTAAAGTCACGGGGTGACTCCCACTTTGAGATAAAATAAGAGTTATATTGAAAGTGAGGATTTTTTCAAATAGTTAATATAAGGTAGAGTTTAAAGTAAAAATTGTAGCTAGAGATAAGTAGGAGTCAATTAAACTAATGTGAGATTTACTTGGGGTAGTTATGGCAAGTGTCGTATGTTAATTGGAGACAAAATTGAATAACAATTCAAAAGTCTAGAATATTAGAAAAGTGAGAGGGAAGAATTTTCAAGCTTTTTCCCAAAAGTATAATATAGTAATAGAGATGGATTAGAAAAAAATTCAAATGCATCAAAGAAAAAAGTCCGAATGGCATTTTGCACCTTGAAAAAATTTTAAATTTCTAATTAATCTCTAAAAGATTAAAAAAATTATCAGATTACACATTCAATCACATAAAAAGGGAGTAATGGAAGATGTTTCAATATAATTGAATATGAAATTATCATATAAAATTCTTAAAATAAAGTAATATAGAAATAATTGAGTATAAAATAGAAAAATATAAAGACTATAGCACAAAAAATTGTTGGACAAATCAATAGAGTTGTTGTCTTAGATTATATTGTTATTTTTTTATTTTATTGACAGTACACCTCAAAGATTTTGACTTTTCAGGGTCCAAAGTGTAATTCATTTAACAAAAAAAAAAAAAGACGGACATGAGTGATGCATAAGGTCAAGATCCAATCATATGATGGTTAATTCAACAAATGATGTTATTTACTAGCACAATTAAAAAAGAAAGTATGGCTTGAGAAGAGATTAACTGGTCAAAGAAAGGAACATTGATGGAAACTCCCCCTAAAAGACACGTTATTCTAGTATTCATGAATTATTCTAATATCTATAATTTGTAATATAAAATATGATAGACTTCTATAAGTTAATTCGACGGTCTTAAATAAACTCAGCCAAACACAACCACCAATATCTCTTTTAAAATTACTCACATTGAATTTCTCATCCCAAATCAATCACTTCTCATTTATGTTATACTGTGCTTTCAGACACGAGTTATCCATATTTTGATTCTAATATAGAAAATGACAGAAATGCATGCAATAATTGAATTAAAGTTATTTCTCAATTAAAGTTGCATAATAAAGCATTGCCAATGGTATTTACAATGGTACAAATATATAGATTCTATTTATTAGCATGTGTGAGTCAATCATTTTCTTTTTTTTTTATGCTTTTAGTTTTAATACATCTTCTTTAATTATGTTTATTGACAATATTATAACCCATTTTATTTATATCGATTAGTAAATGCTATGAACGTTCCGTATTACATTAATTTACTTACCACAACTTAAATTCTTAAATTTGTTAAACTAATTGTTTATAATTAGAAGACCACTACAACTTAAAACAAATTTTCTTTTGTATTTTTCATAATTTAATAAGTGTCTGTGATACGTTTTTTAGTTATATATACACCCACACACCACAAAATGTATTTGTACCATTAGTATGATATTGTAAATAAAATTAATCTAAATTATTAGCTAATGTAAAAAATTCTAAACCTTATTCTATTTATTGGCATGTGTGAGTCAATGAGAATTGCATTTTATTATTTTTATTTATTTATTATTTTTTTTTAGGGAGGGGAATGAGATTTGAACCCTTGACCTCAAGAAGACAAAATGAAAATTGTATTTTAAGTGTGAGTTTGGGTGTTACATTGAAAGCCCCACATTGTGTTTTTATTTATTTATTATTATTATTATTATTTATTTTCCCTCATTGGTAACGCATAATCTTTCTAACTATTTGGTCTTTTTTCATCGTGATTGTAACGTAAATCTTGAACGTTTAATTAGTTGCGAATCATATGCACCAAATCACCTCGAGATTTTTATGCATTTCGATGATTTTGAATTAAGGTTGTATAAATTTGTGTCTTGCTCTCTATTCAATCTCTAAATGAACCAGTAACCGTTAATCCCATCCCATTACTAGTAATCCGTTCTTCAATCCTAATTCATCGACAAATAGGATTATTCCTCAACTTTGATAAAGTGCCCTTAATTACTATATTACCTATATCCCTAGATTAGGTGCTTAAGTTTAGCTAACTAATCCTAATTGCACACTATCTCCATTCCTTATAAGATATTTTCTTAATTGACTAATATATTTATGGTTGAAGGTTTGAATTATTATTATTAAGCCACAAAATTAATATTTTGACTATGAATTAGACACATAATTTAAGAATATATATTGTAATCCCCCTTTTTAAAATACTTGGGGTAAAGCCAATTATTTTGTTGATAAGAACTCGTTAGTGTGAACATCACGTGTCATACATGAGGGTGGTATGAAAAGTCACAGTGGTAAAATAGAATGACTATTAAACTTGACCATGGTTAAGATTACAGTGAAGAGTGCTTTGGGGTTTGACCGAGAGAGAGAGAGAGCTACTCTGGGGCTCTGGGCTGGCTGGTTTAGTGTGGCAGAGTCAGTGCGTGTGGGTTGGGTTCATTCTTTCTCTCTCTCTCTGGCTCTACTTCTACAGTTCTACATTTGGACTATACCTTCTCCCTTTCTATCTTTACCATTCTCCTTCTCATTACCATCGCCATCACCATTCTCCTTCATCATCATCATCATTATAACATTTCTCTGTCTCTGTCTCTGTCTCTGTCTCTCTCTCTCTAACTCACTCTTATGTAGCTCTTCTTGTGGGAAGAAACAGAGACCCGAATCTCTGGTTGCTTCTCATAGATCCAACTCAACATCTTTATCTCTCCTTCTCTTTCTGGTAAGTTCCTTTGTTTAAATACATCTAAGAATTGTATATATTTTGCTCTAGACGTGGACATACGTTTTTAGGATCAAACCCAACTCTCGATTTTTCGTTTCTCGCCAGGTTGTGCTTCATTTGTGCATTTGTCTTTGTCTTTTGATTCTGGTTATTGTATATATTTTTTTGAAGTCCTGCTGTTTTGGGTGCATATCTTTTGATAATTGTACTATTAATTGGGGTTCATTTTATGATTTTACATTAATCTGATAGAATCTTTGTTATTTTTATTGAATTTTTCTGCTCTGGATTTGAGTGCTCTAATGATGATTGGTCCTGACCCAAAAAAAAATGATGATTGGTCGTTGTCATTATTTCTTGGATTTGATTCTTTGTTATTTGCTATTTGTTCATGTATTTCTAAATTGGGGAATGTGCTGCTTTGTTGACTTGGAGTTGGTAGGAATGGACTGGATTATCAGTAATGATCAGAATTGGCACTGTGGTAATTTTGGTGGAGGATGGGATTGAGTTATTGGGGTGCAGTTGCTATAATTTAAAATAACGGTTAGATCAATCGCGTGGTTAACTGATTGAGGGAGTCTTTGATTTGCTTTTGATCACTTCAAATTCCTGCATTTTGCAAGACAAGATTTTCGGCATTAATTGATACTTCAGGGTCTTGAAATTTTTTATGGAAAACCAAAACAAAAGTGAACTGTGACACCACTTCTATTGCAATGGGCGGACTTTGTTCAAGGAGATCTACTGAAGATGGTTCTGCAGGCGGAGGCTTTCCACATCTTAATGGTCATTCTTATTATGGTTCTGGAATCGTATATCAGTCTCATGGATTGCCTGTGCAAGCGAATAGCAATTCAACGCCTTCTTCCATTGGGGAAAACATGGATAAGCAATTAAGAGAACCCTTTTCATTTCCAGAGTTAAATGCTCTTTCCTATGGGATGCATCCGGAGGATTTGAATGACGGGATCCCTCGGTTGTCTAGGGCTTTGTCAAATAATTCTGGATCGACAAAGTCCAAGCAACTGGCTGTTGCTAAGGTATGCCATACATATATGTGTTTGCTTTGTATGTTCTATGCCTGAATTCATTGTTCCTTTTTGCTACCATAATCTTGGATTTTATATTATTAGAATATATGACATTGAATGAAGTGATGCATTGTATGAAAAGGGTTACTACTTTGCTAATTTCTGGGGCAATACTTGTTCTGTGGCATTTGTAAGGCACACATAGGTTCTATGAATGGGAACCACAGTAGTGCCTGATTTTATGTTCTCATACTTTTAGTTGTTGTTTCCTATCATAAATTGCTAAGGAATTGATAATCTTTTACTCTACCTCGCATCAGTATATGTTCGTGGATCTTTCCTCAAATATTTGTCTAATCTGCCACTTTGATATAGCAATGTTGTTTAGTTGATGCTAGGTAACAATTTTACTTACCAGAGCACTACTTCATCACCTCAAGTTTTTTCTTAATTATGAGGGAAAAATATTGAAAGAACTTCAGGGAAAATTACGGAGTAGATGATATATCGAGAGACGATGGAATGTGATGGGAAAAGAGAAAGAAGAAGAGAAGAAGTAGAATGTGGCTGAAGGAAGAGTTTGCTAGAAGGACATAAAAAGAAAAAGGTTGGAGGAATATAAGGTCAAGCACAAGTTTGAGACAAGAGGGTACTTGGTTAGCCATAAAGTTCCCCCTTTTGGTAGTTCTACTTTGATATCCTTCTTTTTTAGAACCTTTACTTTTTAATTGCTTCATCTAATAATTAAGATCCAATTATAGCTTTTATTGGATCATCAGAATCACAAGTCCTTCAGTATCTCTCCTCTCATATGACGGACGCAGCATAAGATGGTGAAGGACCACCGTTCCCATGAATCCAATTTATAGCATTCAATATAATATTCCTTCTAGCATAGCACGATTCAGATTCTGAGACTTTCATTTTATGTCAAGATTTTTTTGTTAACTTCTGTTTTACATTGTGTGGCAAAAGTGCAAAACTTTTATTCAACCTTTAATCACAATAAGTATTCCATTTTTGAACTATTTCTGTAGTTCAAATTGCAAATCATCTCATCACTTTCTTTCTTTCTCTTTATAGTGTGGCTCTGAACCAAGTCGCATATTCTTAACTAGAACATGATAAATTTGAGTTTCTTCAATTTGATGGAGCTGAAATGTAGTATGTAGAAAGCCTAGAGTCTGTTTTAATCCCAAATTCCCAATGGGGCCCCACATTCTTGCTGAGAACTTCCAGACCTGGGCTGCTTCACATTTTCCTCTATTCTGTACATGTGTGACAATTGCCATCGCTTTGTTAAATAATTTGGGGCAAAATACACCATGAAATTGGATTTGGCCCATTTGGCAGGTAAAATAAGGGAATTGGCTTTGTATTTCTCTCTAATTCCTTCTCTTGGTCTAAAAAACACTTTTAATTTACTTAAGGTGCTCTGCAGTAATTTGTTTCTTCGTTCTGTTGTTCCCTTTTTCAAGACTGATTGGCATCGTGTATGCAAATATGATGTCATAAATGCTGCAGACATAATTCCAATTTGTTGATCCTTTTGGTATTTATGTATTTTCCTTGATCGTACAAAAAATTATACAGAATGGTGGTTTTTCTGTTTGTCATGTAATTTGCTCTTAGTTCATTGGGCGTACTAGCATCTGTCTATGATACCCATTAGGATCCTGTTCAAATGGTTTTTTTTTTATCAAATCAAAAGTCCAAAAAAATACTTATTCTTTTATTTAAGGAACAAATATTAGCATCCTGGTCAAATGATTTTTTAGCAAATGAAAAGTCCTAAAACACTTTTCACTCGTGTAAGGTGCTGTGATGGTTCTGCCTTACATCTTTCAATATTGATTGGCATCGTGAGTGCAATTATTATGCGTTATGCCATAAAAGCCGCAAATGTAATTCTAATTTTTTGTTCCTGATGATAATTATTTAAATTTTGGACTTCAGTTCATTGGAGATACTATCATCTTTTTACAATGCTGATGTTCCATTCTACTGATTTCTTATAGTTTTACCAATTTTGCATTTTTGTTTTGATTGTTTGTTTCATAGGTTTCAGAAGTGAGTTCACTTTTGGGCAGAGCAGGAACTGCTGGGCTTGGGAAGGCCGTAGAAGTTTTGGATACACTTGGTAGCAGCATGACAAATTTGAACCTCAGTGGTGGTTTTGTGTCAGGGGTGGCAACAAAGGGAAATAAAATTTCAATTTTGGCTTTTGAAGTTGCAAATACAATTGTCAAAGGTGCCAATCTTATGCAGTCCCTGTCAAAGGATAGCATTAAACATTTGAAAGAGGTGGTGCTACCTTCAGAAGGTGTGCAGCGTTTAGTTTCAAAAGATATGGATGAACTTCTGAGAATTGCTGCAGCTGACAAGAGGTTGATAAGCAGAAATAGTATATATATATAAATATGCCTTGTGGTTTTAAAGAATGAATAATTGGTTTACTTTTTAATTGCAACAGGGATGAATTAAAAATTTTTTCCGGAGAAGTGGTCCGTTTCGGAAATCGTTGTAAAGATCCTCAATATCATAACTTGGACCGTTATTTTGAGAAGTAATTCCAGTGGCATCTAATTGTTGCTTTATTTGATTATTATCACATCTTGAATGAGTCCTTGCGTTACATTTACTGTTCTCTTATATCATACTCAGGTTGGGATTAGAACTTATAGCTGAAAAGCAATTGCAAGAAGAAGCGGAAACTGTGATGCAGCAATTGCTGACTTTGGTTCAGTATACTGCCGTGAGTATTTTCTCGCTGCTGTAGTTTTCTTCGCTTTCTTTTTCATTCACTGTTTTAAGTAAGAACTCAGAAAATGATGGGGATTGTGTAGGAATTGGATAGATATTTTAGATTAATCATGAGGGTAATTTAGTATTTATCTTTTAAGTAATTTCTTTTAATTTTTAAGGGTTTAGTTTTCATTTTGATTATTTATTTATTTTAAAATTTGTGATCTCCTTATATATATAAGATTTGTGAACTCCTTATATATATAGGAGATACATATTTGTTATGAAACTAGACTTGATTATTGATTATTGATATTGACTCTTGATATTGATTCTTTCTCAAATTCTCATTCCTTTCTTCTTTTCTCATCTTCTTCTTCTTCTATTCTCATCCCTATATCTTCCCTAATACGATCTACATTAATTTGGTATCAGAGCTAATACGATCTATATCAATTTAATATCAGAGCCCAACTATCGATTCGTACAAATCACAAAAATCTCAGCAACACTATTCATCAAAAAAAAAAATACTTTTGCACTGTTTTGGTGTTCATCGCTGTTTTGGTCTCGCTCCAGAAAAAAGAAAAAAAAAATTACTGTTCACGCGCTGTTCGTGCGCACTGTTTATCATTGACTCAGAATCGATTTCATTGCTGCCTCTTGTGTTTAATACCCCAGAAGAATTACAAAAACACCGTAGAAAGTTTTAAAATTATAGAAACATCCTCAAAAGGTCCAAAAAATAAAATTGCAAAATCACTTCCATACGTTTCAGCAAATTGCAAAAATACCATCAAGAAGCTCTAGAATTGCAGAAACATCCCCAGTAGATTCAAAAAATTATAGAAACATCACCTCAGAAATTCCAAAAATTGTAGAATCATCCCCAAAAAATTTTAAATTTTCTTTTGATTATGGTATACATACTCTCATAGAAATTTGAGACTAATATTTTTTATTCATTGAAAAATTAGAGAATTTACAAAGGGTCCAAAACATATTTTCTTTTAGTTGAGTTTTCTCACTTCTTGTAATTATCAATTGTATTATTGAATTTGTTCTTATACCATTCTCATCTTTCAAGAGTCATTCATGAGTTCCTCTAATACACATGTTTCAAGAGTCTTTCGTCGAGGTCATCATCATAGGAAATCTAGGGATGTTTACCTGGAGTCAACCTATATGATCACACTAGTCAAAGATCCTTCTATATTTAGTGGCACTTTAGATCTCAATCAATTCTTGGATTGATTAGTTAATTTAGAAGAATATTTTGATTGACATGGCATGTCGGATTTCCATTGCGTCCGTTTTGCTAAATTGATGTTGGAAGGCTCCGCCAAAAAGTATTGACAAACAATCCACAGAAGCCTAGACCCCTTAAGAGAATCACCTATCACTTAGGTTGAAATGAGATATAAATTGAAAGAGAAGTATTTGCCTACTTCTTATATGGATCAAGTTTATGACCAATGGCTTAATCTTAGACAACATTCTTCTAGTGTTTGTGATTACTTTGTCCAGTTTGATTACCTAAGATTGACTTTGGTATCAGAGTCATTCTTCGATTCGTACAAATCACAAAAATCTTAGTAACATTGTTCATGAGGAAAAAAAAAAACTGTTCGTTAAAATCACTGTTCATGCACACTGTTTCTTGCGCACTGTTCATCGTAACAAAAATCTTATTGTCCAGTTAAAAAAAAAAAACCAGCCAAAAAAAAAACAGAACTGTCTCTAGTAGATTCTAAAAATTAAAGCAACATCCCAACTATTTCAGAAATTACAGAAACACCCCAGAAAGTTTTAAAAGTTGCAGAACCACCACCAGAAGTTCCAAAAATTGTAGAATC
Organism: Ilex paraguariensis; assembly: GCA_963454935.2. Classification (NCBI taxonomy): domain Eukaryota; kingdom Viridiplantae; phylum Streptophyta; class Magnoliopsida; order Aquifoliales; family Aquifoliaceae; genus Ilex; species Ilex paraguariensis. Next base: position 16,674 of record CAUOFW020001028.1, on the reverse strand, counting down.
TTCCCCCAGAAATATCAGAATTATAGGAACATCACCCCATAAGTTGTAAAAATTGCAGAATCTTTCCCCCAGAAGTTCTAGAATTGCAGAAACTCCCCAACTGATCCATAAAATTGCAGAATCATCTTAAAAAGTTTCAAAATTTTCTCTTGATTATGGTATGCATACTCCCACAGAATTTGAGACTAATATTTTCATTCATTAGAAAATTAGAGAATTTGCAAGGAATCCAAAACATGTTTTCTTTTACTTAAATTTTTTTAAAATTGTCGATTGCATTCTTGAATTTGTTTTTATATCATTCATATCTTTCAAGAGTCACTCATGAGTTCCTCTAATGCACGTGTTTCAAGAGTCTCTCGTTGAGGTCATCATCGTCGCAAGTCTATGTATGTCTACAAGGATTCAACACTTATGACAAAGTCAATTAAAGATTCTTCTACATTTTGTGGTACTTCGGATCCCAATCAATTCTTGGATTGGTTAGCTAATTTAAAAGAATATTTTGATTGGCGTGGCATGTCAGATTTTCATTGCGTCCGTTTTGCTAAATTGATATTGGAGGATTCCGCCAAGAAGTATTGACAAACAATCCAAAGAAGCCTAGACCCTTTAGGAGAATCACCTATCACTTGAGTTGAAATGAGATATAAATTAAAAGACAAGTATTTGCATACTTCCTACATGAATTAAGTTTATGACCAATGGCTTCTCTCATCCCCTTCTTCTTCCCTTTTCATTCTTAATTCTTCCCTATTACGATCTAAATCAATTTGGTATCAGAGCTAATACGAGCCACATCAGAAAACTTCTTAAGTAGGAAAGGAGAAAGGAAACAGTTAAAAAGTAAAAGTACAACATAATGTTAGGAGAAGAAGAGAGAAAAAGAATGAGAGAATAATATGTGTATGAGCAGTGTTGTCCTACACTCTCTTATTTATATTGGATCCTATCTTGGGTAATTACAATATTATCTAATATAAATATAAAATATAAAAAATAAGAACTCTAACGCTCCCCCTCAAGCTGGAGTGCAAAGATAAAAAATGTTCAACTTGGAACAAAGATGATTGAAGGTTGGTCTGGTAAAAATATCATCCAATTAATCACTAGACTTGATATATGGAGCGATATTCTCCTTTCGCATCAAGCTATCCCGAATAAAATGACAATCCACTAATATGTGTTTGATGCGCTCATGAAACACTAGATTACTGATAATGAAAATAGTTGCCCAATTATCTCAATACATCTGCATAAGAGAAGGCACACTAATCCCCATATCACGAAGTAGAGCACGCACCCATAATATTTCACATGTCGTGGAGCCATAGTCCGATATTCTACATGTGCACTTGAACGTGCAACTAAATTCTATTTCTGGCTATGCCAAGTAACAAGATTTCCACCAACAAATGTGCAATAACCGGAAGTAAATCGTTTATCATTACGACTACGTGCCCAGTCATAATTAGCATCAGAAAAGCCAACAATAGTTATACATGATGAAGACTGATATAATAATCCTTTCTCGGGTACTCCTTTAAGATACCGAAGAATTCGACAAGTCGCCTCCCAAGAAGGCTTGCGAGGAGCATGCATAAACTGATTAATTACTCTAACTGCAAATGTAATATCGGGACGCATAACTGTGTGGTAGATCAGTTTTTCAACCAATCTCCAATAGCGCCCTATGTCATCAAAAACTTTCCCACGATCAGCATCTAACTTAACTATAGAATCCATAGAGTTATCAACTGGATGAGCACTAAGAGTACCAACACCAATAAGAATTTTAACAGAGTTAAGTCGAGCAATAGGGAAAAATGTCTCAAAATAATCAACACTATATATCTGGGTGTATCTTTTGGCAACCAACTGAGCCTTTAAACACACGACACAGCCATCAAGAATATATTTCATAATGTAGACTCAACAACAACTAACGGGCTACTTCTGGAGGAAGTGAAGTGAGATCTCAAGTTTGATTCTCATGAAGAGCTTTCATTTTCTTATCTGTAGTTAGTTTTCATCCGAGAAATGTCAAAATTTGTGTCAAGGAAGTAGGACCAACCACAGATGACAAAGTAGATGTAAAACAACGGAATGATGAAAAAGGCCGATGTAAGGAAACAAAATTAGAAATTAGATGCCTAGTATAGGTACGAGTTACTTTCTTCAGAACAATAAACAAATTGGAAGAGGATGAACTAGCTGACAGCTCAGAAGGTAGGACCTCGGTAGAATTAGGTGATAGCTGTGGAGCTGGAGCATATGAAACAACGTGTTTGTCCTTGGAACGACAATAAACTAGCAAGAGAGGTGTAGTAGTCGAGGAGGAAGTAGATATATAGTCTAGTATAACTAGCAACAAGGGCTCCCCCTGATTGGGAAAGACTAAATCTAGTGAAAGTGTATGTCTTGATGCAAAAAATGATGACTGAAAAAAGACATCACTACTGACGTAGTATCTGTAAGAAACAGGGTCATAACATTGATAACCTTTTTGAGTACGAGAATATCTTAAAAAGACACATTTAACTGAGCGAGGCAAAAGTTTATCTTGACAAGGACCAAGAAGATTAACAAATGCAACACAACCAAAGATATGGGGAGTGAGTCTAAATGGCGGTCTGTCAGGATAAAATAATGAGAAGAGAGTTTGTTGCCCAAAATGAGGGCAGACATGCAATTAATAAGATAAATTGAATAAAGAACAACAGCAACCCAGTATGGTTTTGACAATTGCATGTTAAACATTAAGGTGCGGGCAAGATCCAATAAATGATGATGTTTACGTTCGGCAACGCTATTTTGTTAGGCCACAGTCTACACAAAAATCTTTCATAAATGATTGAATATACTCAAGGGCATTATCAGATTGAAGAACTTTAATACAGGTATCGAACTGAATTAAAATTTCATTATAAAAGGTGGTAAAGATCTTAGGCAATTCAAATCGGTCTTTCATAAGAAATCACTAAGTCATACGAGAGAAATAATCAACAAAGACGACAAAATATTGAAAATCAAAAATATTTTTGACTCTTGTAGGACCTCAAATGTTTGTATGAACAACATGAAATGGATTGGGCTGATAACTGGAAGAACTAAGAGGAAAAGAGCTACGGTGATGCTTACTTAATTGAGAAGTCTCACATTCTAACAAAGAAGAAGAGTTCAAACCAGGATAACTTGAAACTAGGATAACAGAAGGAGGGATGACTCAGTCGAAAGTGCCATTGAAGAGGAGATATAATAACACTTAAGGCAAAAACAGAATCATTAGGATCTAAGTAGTAAAAGCCATTGTGCTCATGCCCCATACAAATCACCTTCTTCGTTTTGAGGTTCTGAAAAATACAAGGAGGGAATGTCATGAAACATTATAAGGATTTAGTTAACTAACTCACAGATAACAAGATAAAAAGAAAATTAGGAACAAATAAACTAGAAGTTAAGGGTATGGACTGAGTAGACGGAGATCACCAATCCCATGTCCAGGTTGAAAAGAACCATCAACCAATACAATATGTGAGTTACACAAGCGACAGTTAGAAAACATAGAAGAATTACCAGACGTATGAGCATTAGCTCTTGAATCAATGATCCAAGATAACAAAGAAGGTTGAGCAAGTATACATGCAGGATTACCTCTATTAATTAGGTTGATAGGAAGAATAAAGGATTGTGTAGAAAGTGAAGATGTCTATTGGATGCGTTGACAAAACTGAGATGAAAGATCATCACAAGAGTTAATAGTAGGAGCACCTAGACCATTGGTAGAAGTCTGATGTACTCAAGAAGCATCATTAGAAGCCCGATGAGTATACGTTGGTCTCTCATTTATCCCAACAATAATTTTCAGAATGTCTTGTACCGCAACAATAAGCACATTTCCACGTGATCGATGACCACGACCACCATTTAAAAGCGCCATAAGGAATAAAAATACGAACAATTACTTTGCTATAAGAAACTATAAGACCAATAAACCGTCAAGTAACTGACCAACAAGTAGGTTTAACCAAAGGCAGTGGAAGAGTAGCAAATTACAATGTGAGCAACAACACGTCACAGTGCAAAATTAACAAGCTCACAAAGTACAAACTTAGCTAATCAGGTAAATCAATAACCTAACAAGTTTGGGGAAGAACCCATTATCACAGTGCTCAACCTTGAAGATTGGAGAAGCAGAACAACAATTATGTGAAAACAATCTATAGCGAGGCAGATGGATATAACAAGGTACAAAATCAAGCCAAAAACACCAAAAATCTTTTCACCTTTGCACAAAACAAGGCTGTCCACTCACCAAAACTCCCAAAATTTCTTCACAAATCAATCCAAATGCCCTGAATTACACAACTGAGTACACAGGCCCCTTAATCACACCTAGGGGTGTCAAACGTGTCGGGTTAAATGGGTGACGGGTGAAAAACATGTAAACCCATACACGATCTGTTTAATAAATGGGTGAAAAACCTCAACATGAACCGTTTAAAAAATGGGTAACATGACACGACTTGTTTAATCTGTTTGATTTTAATTTATTATTAGTTTATTTTTTTTGTGACTATCACTAAATTAAAAAAAAAAAATTGTGGCTATCACTAAAAATAATATATATTGTGGTTGTCAATAAAAAAAAATCTGCCTATTTTTTAAAATTTATTATTATATTAATTTTATCTAAACGGGTGATTAACGGGCTGACAGGACTCACTCGAACACAACCCGTTTATTAAACGTGTTTGACGGGTCAACCCGTTTATCACCCGAACCCGTTAAGATCTTATGCAAATTCGCTTAATTTGTGTCGTGTCGGACTTTGACAGGTCTACGATTCACACCCCATAATATTTGAAGTAATAGAATTGAAGAAAAAACACATCAAGCGAAAATGGTCCAAAAACCCTAGTAGCAAATTACCCATAGCACAGACAGATTACCCATAGCACGAGCTGGCCACAACAAACTCAGAAGTCAAAAAATCAAACCAACCCGAAGTTTGAATAGTAACCTAGGTGAATTTGGTCACTGCCGACAACTTTTTAGCCAAAAAAAAAAAGAAAAAAAAATTCACCAAAAACTAATTGGGCAGTTCACCAACAGTCTCCAATACTCTAGTTGCACCTCTCTAGTGGGGATTGAAGCATCAAAAACACTTGCAAGGGGCCAATCACTGTTCGTTGAGTTACTGTTCATTGGTCACTATTCATGGAATTACTGTTCACATGACACTGTTAATCAGTTTTTAAAAAAGAATTTGAATTGCTGCTCTAATACCAAGTTAAAAGGTAAAGAGTACAATATTATGTTAGAAGAAAAGAGAAAGAGAATGAGAGAATAATATATGTGAGCAGGGTTGCCTTACACTCTCTTATTTATATTGAACCCTATCTTGGGTAATTACAATATTACCCTACATAAACATAAAATATAAAAATAAGGACTCTTACATAAACAAAAACTTGTAGGAGAGCGTAGGCCTGGTAGAATCTAATCTTGGCTTGTAACTTAAAAAGAATGAATCAGTCTGAACCAAACTCAATGGCAACTAATCCATGGTCAAATTTGTGCTAAACTTATTCTGATATCACTGTGTAATACTAACATGGATCATGCAATGTCAAAATGAAAAAGATAGTGTATTCGTCTCAACTGTATACGGAGACGACAAAGTAATGATTTCATTTCTCTGTACATCAGAGCATGTACTACAGGACTTCACATTTACAATCTTTTGAAATACCCTCTACATATTTGATACTCTATTGGTCTTTTGCTGGATTTTCACTTTCCAACCTTTATACTCGAGTTCCCCACCCTAGTGGCTCCACACCTAGTTGGGGTGTGGTCCTCCCTTGTTTATATCTTAGTGTGTCAAGTATGTTAAAAGGTGTACAACCAATATTAATTGACGCTGATCAGAGAGGTTCTGCAACCAAATAGACCAGCCTTGGGTGTTCCTAGTTTTTCACTTGAGATACAAAACACAAATGGAGAAATCCAAATAGATGAGAGATTTTTCCATCTGACCACCTAAAATCCAACTTGGATACAATGTAAAAGCATCCAACTCAAAACAAATTGGTAATTAGCAGAGAGTTCTTTCAGCTATATAAACTAACATTGGATGACACTAACATTTTACTATTGGATTCAAGCTGTCATTCCATCTTACTAACAAGTAACAACAAACATTCATACTCAAATATTTAAATGGGTGAGAGGCTTTGTTCAGTCTAATACAGTGGAAAGACATACAACCCAAAGCCAACAGACAGGCAAGTAAAATTAATACTTGGTGGTACATAGGCTTTGCTGGTACAGAGTTAGCCACTTCAAATAGTTTATTTTCTTTGGCTCAGAATATGATTAATCTGCCATGGGCTACATGAGCCCCTAGTAGTTTATTGGATAAATTGATAAGTCAGGGTATTCTTGGCCCACCAAGCAAAACCTGTGGTTTCTTGGTCATGAACCAGCTAAAGCTAAAGTTTCATTCGAGAGCGTTTCGACATGGTAGAACCACCATGTGGAATATTAGGTTTTTATGAAACTGATTTTGAGCCGCTATCCAAGCATGAATACATTCGTTTAATAAAATTTTTTGCGGTGTAGTAAGTCTCAAATTTAAGATCTTTTGCTGGGCAAAGCTCCTGGGAAACGATGACTTAGGCACATAGGTTCAGGGCTAGATGGACAATTTGAAGAGTGCTCATCCATAAAGCAATTACGGGTAGACATGATATAATGAAATGCAACCAACTTTTATTGGAAAACAATGTCACCCTAAATATATGGAACCAAAAGCGATGACACCATTGAATAAGTTCCTTTAGCTCGCGCCGGGTGATACCAAGAAACGTGTTTTCGATGATATGTTTGGATGTTTGGAGTAGGGGGGGGGGAATATGAAGTGGAAAATTCGTTGGTGTTGTGCTTGTAATGCTCTTGTTTGGGTGCTTTAGTTGGAAATGAATGCAAAGATTTTCAATGAGAAATATGAGGAAATTGAAGAACTTTGGGAACAACTTTACTTTTTGGCTTCCGTGTCTAAAGATATTCCTATTTCTTGCATTATTTGTGTTGGACTACATTGTGTGGAATGCTTGCCTTTGCATGATTTTTTTTTTGTTTCTTTTCTGTCTTCATATCTTAGTTTTTGTATGTTTTGTGCAACTATGATATGTCCATTGTACCTTTGATTTTTTTTTTTAATGAAATCAATGTTTCTTATCAAGAAAAAAAAAGGATGAATTGTATTTGAACCATCACCATCTTCAAATAAAGTATTTTCTATGGAGCACCATGCATATAGCATAGCAAAGTAACTCCAAATTCACCAACAAGTCCCATCATATGAAATGGGTTCAATGTCTAACTATGAAACCCTTGAAAAAGAGGATGAATAAAATACCTTCCTAATGCAATGTGAGGCTTTGCTCTTCCATAGAATCCACTCCAGGTTGGAGGAACTAGTTCAACTTCTTGAGCAACTAAGATATTGAGCAAAATTTTTTTGATTGAATTCCTTTCCTCACCCTAAAATGAGAGGGAAGATAGATTTAACTTGAATCTTAGGCTTGATCTTTAATCCTACACCGTTCAATGATGAGATGGGAGAAGTTTTTTTTTTTTCATTATTTCACCAATGTTGAGGCTGATCCATGCCCATTCCCAATATATAATCCTTTGATTTGCCTCCACCTCTATAATCCACTCATCTTCCTGAGTTTTAAGTTAGCATCTCTCATGGTTGACGAAGACTTGAGCTATTAAGACAAAGAAAGGGAGAGTCTATAACTTGAATGAATCAGTGACAATGAATTAGTAGAATGAGGGATTAAGAGACGAATAGTGGGAATGACCAATCAATCATTGGTGCACCTGGGGTGGAGAGTCCCTTTAACCATATAAACCAACTTGAGTGGTCTTAATATTTTGATTTGGGATACAAGCACTATCAACGCCTTACCTCATGTTGGACCGTGGCTCGCTGGTGAGTTAATAAATAATAGACATCTTTATACAATGAGATTATGATGGGTGAGAAGTTTGACTCACTAACCACCTAAGTTAGTTTATATGGTTAAAGAGTCTCTGTATCCCTTTGACATGGTGTTAGAGCTGAGCTTTTTGTGTTCACTCAGCTAAGTCCTTAAGTCATTTGTACTTTAGTATGCATGTTTGTTTGTTTGTTAGTCTACGTGGAAGTTTGACACAATTTGAGAGATAGTCTCAAGAGAGTTTGTATCTAATATCGAAAGATTAGGACCATCTAAGGTTGGTTTTTAAGGGCCTCTTCACTCATTGTCAATTGTGATGTATGCCTCTTAACATAATGTCAGAGCTAGGCCCTAGGTGGCTAGTGGGCTTGGTGTCTCACTAATTGGAATTTTCTAATATGCATATTTGTTTGTTAGATCATGTGGGAGCTTAGATCTCACATGAGAGAGGTTATAAATAGAGCTTACATTCCACATCGACATATTAGGGTCACCTAAGGTTGGTTTATATTGTTAAGAGTTTCTTCATGAAGTGCCGATTTTTTGGTAGAGTATAATGGAAGTTAGCTCAAACCCTTCTTCCGATTTCTAAAAAGAGGGGTCAAATTCTCGAATCTTCATAAGTTATGCCATTTATGTTGTGTCTAGTCCTAGTTTTCAAACATTTAGAAACTTAAGAGCCATAAGTCAATAATCCCTCTTGATGTTGGTTTGTGTGACACAATGCTTATGAATCATTGACTCTAACTTTTAGTCTCATAGGATTATTCTTATACTATAGGGACGAAGCAAATTTTCATTTTGATGGTTGGCTCAAAAACGGAATCATTTCCAAAACAGAATGGAAATAAAGAAAAAAAATTAGAATTTTAATCCTGAAATATTTGTTGAAACATTTTAAAAATTTTGTAAAGTTTTGAGACATAGGAAATTCAATATTCAATTAGTGTTTCACCGAAACTGAATCATTTCTGTTGTGTCAGTGAAAACAAAACAAAATTTTGATTTATGACTGTAGCCTTAGTTCTCACAATCTTCCCGTCTTTGGGATTCAAAGATATTAAGTTTGAGATTGGTGTAACTTTATGCTTCACAAGTCTAGTTGTGTAAAGAACAAAACTTGAAAAAAGTTTCGGGCTTGTTTGGCTTGCAACTGCAAAACAGTTTTTGTTTTTGGATATGAAAAATAGAAGAGAAGTTGTTTAAATAGTAGAACTTTGTATCCAAAAAATTGGAAACAAGAAGTTAGAATTTGAGAGAACACTCTTGACATGTTTTCCCAGTTTTGAGAAATTGTTTCAAAAAAAAAAAAATTGAAAACACAGGATGTAATGTATTGTGCACTTAAAGACATCATTTAAAAGGGATTTTTTTTTTCTCTCATTCGAGCTTTCACTCTGCTTTCAAGCAATGCCAATGCGACTATTCTGATTATGACGATTGCGATTGAAGCTCCCGCTAGTGTGTTTGGTCAAGCTCAAAAGAAGAGTTCCTCTTTTCAGAGGAGTTAATGTGACTGAGACTTTAAATACCAAGTTTGATTGTTGATGGAGATTTCGTTTTAGGTTGTTATTCCTCCGCTAGCTGATCAATTCCTTCAAAACTCACGGTCTCGTTTGAAACTCTTACCCTTCAAGTGGTACAAGCTGATGAGAAGAGGTCTAATTGGTTTCTAACAAGCTCTTGAAGAATGCTCTTTCCATTTGCTTTGTATTTTTGTGCTGATTAATTTAGCATATTTTCTTGGGGTTGACTTCCTCCATAGGCCCTATGCAAACCAAAAATTTCGGATCTATATGGTTGGCTTTGTTTTGCCGTTCTTCACGGTGAGGAAAAGTATGACATCTTTGCTGGATGGTCAATTTTTGAAGTTAATTTTTTGTAAGCATTCATGGGCATTCAACATTTACCCTCTATCCTTGGGTTTTCATTTTTTTTTTATAAATTTCATGGATTAATTTTTAGCATTAGGTAATGCAATGTTGAGAGTTCTATGAGTAAATCTTGTTTGTCCTCATGTTGTATAACACTTGACTTAGAAAAAAAACCACGATAACACATCACACTCTTGCCTCACTCTCGTGTTCTTTTTGAAAATATTTTTACTAAAGAGTTAATTCAAATTGTATCCTATATTTTTATTATTTTTGGATCACTGTCCAAACATGTTTTACAATTATTTGTCTTTTAAAAATATTTTCGGAATCATATACTAAACAAATTATGAGATACAATAAAATCAAAATACTCTTTTCTAAAACTCTTTTTGAAAACATGTTTTTGAATATTATTTTTTGAGAACATATCCAAACAAGCCCGAATCAACTTTCAAGTGTGTTTGTGAAAGCTGGGGTGAATATTGAAAGGGTAATACTTAATGAAACTTGCAATGTCTCAAAAAGGTACATCACAAAGTTAAAAATAATAGATGTCCAATGAGGCAAGTTTATGTAGTCATGTGGGATACAATCTCTCTTTGCACTTCCTATTTTCCTTAATCTCCTTATAGTCGAGTAAACACTTTACTTTTGACAGTCGAGGAAGTTCTCATATGTAGCTGGACATTTAAAGGTTGAAGACCCACCTTTATGTGGGTTTGCGAATTTGATCATGCATCTTGCAGCCTCAAGGAGGCCTCCCTACCCTCGGATCACATTGGAAGAGAATTTCATCCTCCTCACCGTCACTTGAACGATCTGCATAGGTGGATTTGATGATATGAGACGTGGGTCCTGCCCAAAGATATTTTGCAAGGAAGCATGATGAACATCATGAGGCTCAGTTGACTCGATTCATTGTTTGCTGTTTAACTGTGGTCCGCAGCTCCTCCACCTCTCATTTATGTCCAAGGAAGTCGGTCATTGTGACTGCTCAGTTGTCCAGGGCACTGGTAGCTCCCTACTCCGATACTAATTTGCGTAGTGGAATTAACTAGCGAACAACATAGCACTATTCGAGAAAGAACTAAGCAAGAAGAACCGAATCTTCTTAATTTTCAAGACAATATGCAATGCATATACAACCTCTATGGTAATTACAGACTCCTAGTGACGTCTAAAGCAAAATTGACTCCTACAATTCAAATTAAGCAAAATTGTCCCTAGAATTAAGCACTAACAAATTGACTACTAATGCATTCATTTGACATTGGTATTCCATGTGTCCTAGAGTCAAAATTACCAGCTGACTGGCAGTTATGATAAATTTATGCAATATGGCATCACACACATATTTGGAACTTTGGAAGAGGTTTTGGAGTTTGCTTAGGAGGATCTTAGTGTAGATGGAGTTGAATGTCATTCAAACTCATCGAGAGAACCTTTTGTTGTTTTCGAATTATTGACTTCTTTCTCATTAGAACTAAACCTGTGATGATGATGACTTGATACTGAATTGCTAGCTGAAGTATGAAAAAATGCAAAGTCCTAGAATTTTAACAGAGGAAGGGTTGCACTTATTTTGTTGCAGGAATTATACCATGAATTGCATGCATTGGATAGATTTGAACAAGATTACAAGCGAAAGCTTCAAGAAGAGGATAACTTGAGTGCCGCTCAGAGAGGTGTGTACATGTATTGCCCTAAACAGTATTGCTTTAATCCATTTTGTTTTTGTCACCTATTCGAGAGAAAAAACTGATCTTATTTTTTAATGATGTAAAATGGGTTCCTAGATATTAGTGTTCCTCTAAATGGACTTCCTTTAATCCATTTGGTTTTTCCTTCTACTCAGGAATGACACCAATCCTATTTTTTAATAACATTAAATGATTTATGAGATTATGGTTGCAGTGTATGGAGCAAAAAACTCCACACATAATTTATCTCCATCACAGTTGATGTGGTATCGTTTTGAGCTTCCTTTGGTATATTGACAATTACCTGCGGTTTTTAGCTATAGTTTGTCTTGGCCGCAATATCTTTCGATTAACATTGTTGAACTGCAATTAGCAAGGTCTAAATAGTAAGGGGTACCCCAATTCTGAGATTATGAACATGCTCCTCCTTTAAGTTAAATTTCTCTAAGCTATACAGAATGGTATGTAATTGATTTACTGATATAAAATGGTAGAATAGAGGTTTGCATTTGCGTGTGCACGTTGTGAACTTGTATGTTTAGTCAAGTTTTCAGGACCGTAATCATTTTATAGCCACCCAGATTTGGTGGTTAATATGATGGCTATTAGAACTCAGGAATACCTGTCACCAGCATGTTGACTTTGTTTGGTGATTCCAAAATTGTCCTATTCCATGGGCATTCGTAGCTCGGTATCTCCAGGCTTGCATGGATGGATCTGAAATTTTAGACGTGTGCCATATTTAAGCCAGGTCATGGCCTTTCCAAGAATGGCTTGGCCAAACCTAGCTCTACAAGTTTATTTAATACCAATTTTGTGGTTATGTTTATAAGGATAGTCGTATGGCTTGCAATCAAAATTGCATTTTTAAGAACAGCCTTGTGCTGGGGTTGTACTGATAACTTCGGTGCTTAATATGGCCTATGGCCGCTCTTACTTTCTTACATGTATAGGACCTGAGTTCCATGTTTTTAAATATTCTTTTTCTCATTTTCTCTGGCTTTCTAGACTCCATGGGGCTCTATGTTATGGATTTCGTGATTCGATTTGATTTTGTACTTTCTTGGGTCTTCATTTTTATTTGTTTAAGTGTATTCTATTTTGCTTTTTTTTTTTCCTGAAATTTTATTGACCATGAATATAAGGAGCTTTTTTTCTAGCATTTGACATTAGCAATTTGCATATTTCCAAACACACCTAAGATAAGAAATGTTGGTGCTTAGACATTTTTGTTTTAACTTTTTTCTTCCAACTGTAGGTGCTGTTTCCTTTTGAAGCTTGATGTACATTCTATTTTTTTGGGTGAAAACTTGGACTTGAAAATCAGTACACCCACCCACCCAAAAAAAAAGACTAAGAAAAAAGAGGAAAAATTTATTCACAAGACTTTGACAATGTTGGTAGTCTGTATAAGTTCAAAATTAGTAAGTTGCTTCATATGAGAGGTCGATTTAAGAATATGAATAAAAACTGTCGTGTGTAAGTTACGTTTCTTATAATAGCTTAACGTTCGGGGAGGGTTTTAACAATGTATATCAACACTCTTTGCATGAGACTTCTCATGGATGGGCCATCAATGTATTATAAAGGAAAAAAAGACACGAAAAACGGAGAATGTGCCACCTCCATGAAAAAACAACGTGCTAGTAAGAAAGTCGTAGAGTTTCAGCACAAGACTTTTGTTTGATATCATTTTGACAGGAAACTGCTCAAAAAGCTTGATGAAAGAATATCTGTTAGCACTTCCCTTCCTATGGTTTGTGCCTTCCATGAATAGAACATGCACAGAAACAGACATACTATTAAAATAGCTTAAGTTGATGGAAAGGGGTGCAACTTAGCTACTTGTATCATTGCATCATGGACGCACCCCTCGCATGCTTGAATTATAGTTATACCATGTTAGTGAATGAGTGTTTTGCAAGTTTAAGTTGTTCGAAAAGAGGGGGAGGGTTATAGAAAATGAGTAATGTTTGAACAGTTTCCCTCGTTTGATGCCCTTCTCTAATGAACTGGCTTCACCAAATTTCAAATTACCGAGCAGGCTACAACAGTCAAAATGTGCCTTTTCTGCTTCTACACCATGCTAAGGCAGATCCTTCTAAACCTAAGATATGGTTAAAGAGGGATGTACAATATATTTCAGGATGTTTTGCATGTTAAGAGGAGAAATGGCACCTCTACTGACCCCTCCATCTATTCAATGCTACATATGCTTTGTGGCAAGATTCTTTGCTTTGGCATGGTTATTTTTGGTTGCTTTTAATGATATAGATTCTGTGCCTTGGATATCTCTCAAGGTCTTTCACTGGGGAGAACAGGCTAAAAGTTTGGCACTGTATTTGGGTCATTGCAGTGAAAAAATCTACAAAAATATGAGAAGTGATGGGTGGACAAGGATTTTGAGTGAAACAGTTGCTTTTTGACCTGTTGAGGCCTTAGCTTTAGTTCCCTTGGAAATCAATAAGGTGCCTTTGTATTTAGTTTTTCCTGACCAACAGTCCATCTTTCTTTTTTCTAAGCTTGGTAATTCTATGTTATTTCAATTGAAATGCTCTTAGGAGCTTGACTCCACATCGTGTAAAAAGCATTTTAGAGATTATTGGGCTGATATGGTATTGCCTTTCTCAAAAAACTGTGTAGAAGTGTTGCAACAACTGGGATCATAGTTCTCAAGAATCAGCCTCATCTTTGAAAACAACAAATATTGGATTGAAGTTGCTCCAAGGGGATGTTTCGCTTGGCTGTATAATGATTTTATTTGTTCCCTGCACTTTGCTTACTAATGAGAAAAATAATCAGTTTGAGTTTTCGAAGGGGCCGAAATCATTTGATTGAGTGTGGAGTTTTGGAGCCCTTTAGGGAGAATTTCTGACTAAGGAGTTCTGGTTGTAACTTTTGTTGCTATCTTTCCACTGATCAATTCTTTCCTTTGTCTACTTTACTTCCTTTCAGAATTTGTGGAATCCTTTATTCTCTGGTCCTTTAACTTAATCAGCGGTTCTGGTTTTTATCCAATCTGTTGTTTCTTTTTTAATTATGCCTATCTGTCTGTGTCTGTGTGTGGATTATGACCTGTATGATTAGTATTTATTTGTGTGTATAATTTCTTATTTGTTTGTATGTAATGTTTAGGAGACAGCCTTGCAATTTTAAGGGCAGAATTGAAGAGTCAAAAGAAGCACGTAAGAAGTTTGAAAAAGAAGTCACTCTGGTCCAAGATTTTGGAAGAGGTAGCAAGTCAGTACTACTTTATGTCTCTTTCTTGGAGTAGAGAGAGTAAATAATGTCTTTGTTGTGCATGAGCATGGGCTTGGTGGTTATATTTAAATTTGTTGCCATTAATTTCTGGAGATTCTTTTGGTGGACCAAGCTAATGTCTTGTATTTATCATTTTAAGGTGATGGAAAAGCTTGTAGACATTGTCCATTTCCTGCATGTGGAGATCCATGATGCTTTTGGCAGTGCAGGTATGCAAACCAATTTTAAACTTAATTTTCTCTCAATGGTCATATGAGGGTCTGCCTTGCTCTACTCTCCAGCCCAATTCAATGAAGGATGGGAGAAAAGAGAGATTTTTGGCTCCTTATATATATACACACACACACATGCTCACATATATTTTAAATTTAGACGCTCCCTAAATGTTTTTGTACTCATTGAGAGATCCAAAACTAAATACTTGGGGGCAGGTGTTTGGTAAGTAAGGGATAGCATGGGCGAAAACAGACAACTACAGGATATTTGCTAAAGCAAAATGATCTCTAACCAGCACGCACCAATCAATTTTGCTCCTTTTAAACTATTAGTAATTTCCCTTTTCACTTACCAAAAAAAAAAAAAATCTCATGGAAGTGTTCCCTGGAAGATTTTCTTTTTCAAAATATTGCTTTGAAGAGAGAAGAAAAGAGTGCTGCAGTTCATAAAGATTTGGAAACATACAATCACGTGGGGCATAAGAAATATTGTGGTTGGATGATCTATGCAAGTATTTACCTCAAATATTCTTACCCTCTACAAAACATGATGATGGGGATTGTGTAGGAATTGGATAGATATTATAGATTAATTATGATAGTTATTTAGATACTTTTAATATTTAGTTTTTAAGTAATTTCTTTTAACTTTTAAGGGTTTAGTTGTCATTTTGATTATTTATTTATTTTAGGGTTTGTGATCTCCTTATATATATAGGATTTGTGAATTCCTTATATATATAGGGGATACATATTTGTTGAGCGACTAGATTTTGATTATTGATATTGAATTTTCTTTCTAAAATTCTCTCTCTATTTTTATTCCCTTCTTCTTCTTTTCTCATCTTTGGCTTCTTCCCTTCTCATCCCTAATTCTTCCTTAATATGATCTACATCAATTTGAAATCAGAGTCCAACTTCGATTCGTATCCAAAAAAAATTACTGTTCACTGTTCATGCGTGCACTGTTCATCCCGAAAATACTATTCACACATGCACTGTTCATCCGAAATCACTGTTCACGTGTGGCACTGTTCATCACCATAAGAAAAAAAAATTCTAGAACCAGCCAAAAAAAAAAAGAACTGTCCAGTAGATTTAGAAAATTGCAGTAACATCCCAACTGTTTTAGAAATTACAGAAACACTCCAGAAAGTTTCAAAGCTGCAGAACTACCACAAGAAGTTTCAGAATTATAGAAACATCAATCTAGAAGTTATAAAAATTGCAAAATTTTTCCCCCAAAAGTTCCAAAAATTACAAAATCATCCCCAAAAATTTCAGAATTTCTTCTTGATTATGGTATGCATACTCCCATGAAATTTGAGACTAATATTTTTATTCATTGAAAAATTAGAGAATTTGCAAATGATCCAAAACATATTTTCTTCTATTTAAGTTCTCAATTCTCGTAATTATTAATTGCATCCTTGAACTCATTCTTATGTTATTCTCATCTTTCAAAGTCAATCATGAGTTCATATGATCATTATGATGCTTATTCATATACTTATCCAACATCAAGAATGTCTCAAGTTCATAGTTCTCCACAACGTCATCA
Source organism: Ilex paraguariensis (assembly GCA_963454935.2). Classification (NCBI taxonomy): domain Eukaryota; kingdom Viridiplantae; phylum Streptophyta; class Magnoliopsida; order Aquifoliales; family Aquifoliaceae; genus Ilex; species Ilex paraguariensis. The sequence continues at coordinate 45 of CAUOFW020001028.1, read as the reverse complement.
TTATACCTATTCTACTCCTAGAGCTTCTCGGAGTCATCATAAAGT